>JAHBCN010000852.1:0-146196 GCA_019359885.1 Listronotus oregonensis | reverse complement strand
GATGTTCAGAAGTGTAAAGAGACGAGGTGACGCTCTGTAAGCAAAATAGCGACAGAGATGTCCATCTCTTCGCTATTCGGTAATCTGTATGCTCGGGCGTTCAATCTCATTGAGATGCGATAATATCCGATGATGCGTAGGGTAAAGACGGAATAGCGACACCTTCAGTGTCTCCGAAAAGATAAGTTCTGTTTCATTTTATCTTATATATAACATTATATAACTATCTCTGTTGACGAGTTTAATTAAAAAGCAATTTTTGTTTGTGATTTGCGAACCCGGTGTTGGAGTTTTAAAGAACAATCTATAATATAATAACATTAATATCCTTTATTTTCTAATAAAATCATTTTTTACAATGACAAACTATGTGCAGTGCACAATAATAATATATTTAAAATACAAATAATTATACAGGGTGCCACAGATTCGAGTGCATGCATGGGGATCTTTGAAACCGTAAGAGATACGAAGTCGGTTAAATTATGGTAAAGTTGCGCATTTAGGTGCCTAACAACATGCCGAGTAGAAAGTTGTAAAATTCCGAGTACTTCCGAAATTTGCCGATTTCGTTTTTATTTTTTTCTGACGTTATTTAAAGAGATATGGAGAAACAAAAGACACTTTCTCATGGCCACTTTTTAAGATCTACAAAACACCGATGAGAGATTTTCCTTACGACGTTTCGTTTTCGTTAAACCATCATCAACTTTATTTTTTTTAAATGCGGCACTCAATTGTTTATTGCATTTTTTTGAAGCAGTTAAAATTCCAATTACAATGATGTATAACACTTAATATTTTTCTGTTAAATAAACATATCTTCCATAAGAGACAATGAGTAAGATAAGGAACGCACACCATTTCCCATAGGGGCGTTCCATATTTGTTAGTAAATATTAAGTGTTATACATTTTTGTAATTGGGATAATAAGAGGTTCAAAAAAATTAAATAAAAAACCTAGGTCCGATTTAAAAAAATAAAGTTGATGATGGTCTAACCGAAAACGAACGTCGTAAAAATCTCTCAAACCGTTTTGTAGAGGCTTAAGAATGGCCATGAAAATTTCTGTTTTCCATATCTCTTTAAAACGTCAGAAAAAAATAAAACCAAATCAGCAAATTTCGGTTTCCGGATATCTCCGGAAGTACTCGGAATTTTACAACTACAGGCATGTTGTTAGGCACCTAATGCGCCTTGCCATAATTTAACCGACTTCTCATCTCTTACGGTTCCGATCCCATGCATCGATGATCTATCATATAAACATATTAAAATAGTTAAAAACAATAAATAAAATTAAATTTACTAATTGGTAAGAAACATCCCAAAGGTTCATATAAAAATAATTAAAACCAAATATGTGTACACAAGAACAATTAAAATAAAACAAAAATACTCTTACACTTCTAGCCTACAGAACAATATAAGTTAAAAATATCCTAAAACCTAATATCTATTTGTAGGTGAAAATACTATTTTGACCAATATTAAATGGTTATTGCAAACCTAAAGAAATTAATCCTAACCCTAACTTATTTTGAGTAGCACAAAAGGTCCAAGAGGCTGAGCTGCCTCGAGTAGTAAATCTAGACAGCTCCCAGGAAAGAACTTATTTTGAAAATTTTTAGTAATAAAAAATTTGGTACATGACTTTGATTTTATAGGTAAAAGGACATTTTAGTACACATTTAATAATTTGCAATTAATTGCATTGATTTCTTTAGGGAACATACGCTATGTGTTACAATAAGTAATATAAGAGCAATCAAGGGTACACCTTAAAACTTTAGTGGGACTGTACACGGAACACTGCAGACACAAAATACGAAAGGAAAAAAGAAATGTCAAGTTCGTGTATCTCGTTCGCAACAGTTGTGGAAATATGGCAACGTAAGATCTCGGGTGGGCCGATAATCGCATCCTATTTTATCGACAGGTTTTGTGATTCATTATGGCTGCCTTTTATTTATTTTTAGAATTTGCCATTTTATTTTACATTTTCTAATATTATTTTATTAAATAAGTAATCTGAAGTGCCGGCAGAAAATGATTCTTAATTTTTATTGAATAATGTTATAAAAGAAAAAATATGTTGTTTTTAGTACAGGTGAAAATAGGTTATTAGTGTTTGTTTTCTAAAGAAAAGATTCAGTTAGATTTTAGGAATTTCAGATTACCTGCAAATAAAATAGATATTAGAAAATGTACAATTAGGTTTTTTAGTGAATAAAAGCACCTATTTTTTTTTATTTAAACCCAAAAAATCTTAAGCAAAAGTTTTATTTTTACTACATTTTTTTTTAAATACAATATACAAAAAAATAAATAATACATAAGATTCTACACTCTAAAATAACAATTTTTAATTATATACAATCTCTAATTAACAACATTACTTATATATTTTCAAAGAAGTTATCTCCAGTCAAGATGCAAAGATTCACTACCTATTATTCATAAGAAATCTTAAAAAAAAATTATTAATGTACCTTATATTACTTACTTAATAACTTCTTCCTTTTGCTGTGCCATACTCTATTTAGAGTGTAAGCGCCCTCTCGCAATATCTGTAGCTGCTTACGAACAGCACAAATTCTGACCTAAGTTGAGGAACTAACTTAGTTGGCCGTACGATTTGTCACAGCTAAGTAAGAATCTGACCTCCCCCTTGCCCCTGCCAAGGTACCCGGATTTCTGTCTGAGATATCTTGGCTAACCTAAGTTGAGCAAAATTTGACATTTTTATCGTTTTGGGAGTCGTGCGTGTTCGATCAAACAACTTAGCTCAGGTCAGAAACTAACTTTAACTTAGGTAAGAAAAGTGGTTGTTCGTAAACAGCTTGTGTTGCGTACCAACTGCTTTTACACAGATATGGGTCCACTGGCACGTGCCTTCCCAAGCACATGTGAGAGGCTTTACTAGGCAGAAATACTACACAGTGGTTTGCCATTGCCATTTGTGAGGTGACGAGCTATGAAAAAGTCCAATGGATAATGTGGAATTTGAAACCCGGGTCTCCACGGTGAGAGGCTGGTACACTGCAACTACACCAGCTCGACCACCTTAATAACTTACCAAACTCGATGTACCCTATAATGAAAAAAAAAGTTACCATAATTTAAAATATCCAAGATGTTAGCTACTCCTTCACCTGCAAAATAAACAAAATGCAATGTTAGTATTTGATACATTGTCATTAATGATTTTACCAGAGGATAACTGAAAAATAAAAAAAATATAATTTTCTCAAAATTTTAACTACTCATGATCTAATGTAGGTGAAATGAATTGTAAATAAATAGAAATAATAAACATTTTTTACCTAAAATAAATAGTTACGAACACATTTTATTACAATTCCAAAAATACTGAAAAATCAAACAAGCCGTAACCAGACAAGACCCATAATATGACAATATCTGACTCTTTTGAGTCTTTTGACATTTATATGGTAATAGGTAGAAAAAAATTTTTATATCAGAAAATACTGCATTATAATTATAAAATTATTACTGATTAAATATTTTAAAAATAAATAACCCCTGATTGCAAAAAAGTATATTTCCTTATCTGAATTATATATTATGCACCCCGTATAGGTACCGCATGACAGTCACACTGTAAGGTATTAAAGTTTCCTATAAAAAAAAACAACAAATTTCTGAAACACCCTGTGTTGAACTACAAAAATCCAAGGTTCTCTTCACTCTTCAATATGATTTTACCAATATAAGCTTTGATAGGTGCCGCCTCCGCCTCAATATAGTTTGAATAATTTGCAAAAAACTCATTGTTAAAATCATCTTGAAGAGTAAAAAATTGTAATTTTTGTAGTCAGATAAAGGGTTTCCATTAAAAATTACATAATTAATCCCACCTCACCTACTTAAATTATGAAAGAAAAACAAACAAAAGGGTTTTTTTAATTATTATAAACACTCAAGGCAATAAGAAGTTAAAATGACCTTAAGACATGCTTAATACTCTTTTAAAGCTATCTACTAATATTTCACCACCACTAACTGTTAAACAATTCCTAAGCACTTTTCAAAACCATATTATATTATAATTTGCAAACAGAAAAACATGCAGTCTGCGGAGTATCTCAAAAATTTGTTCGAGCATGATTAAAAAACTTACCATATTGATAGCAAATACAAAAAAAGATAAAGCCTTTGTTTTGTAGATAAAGGTAAGAAAAAAATAATGAATAACGCATTTTAAAACAAACCTGCTACAACAGATGGATTTTTTCCTGGAATTTTCTGTCCTGAAAAATTAAGTGTGGTTAGAAAAAGTTTATCCATCAACATTTATTAATTTTATCGTCTAAAAAGTGTTTAGATCTTTAGATCTAATTATATATTATAATACTTACTTAAATTTAGACAAAATATATGAAAATTTTTGGTTTAAATCACGTTTTAATCGGCAAGCATGTCTAAACGACAGATAATGAAATAATACTAGTGCGCATACGCAATGGCCGGAATTATTATTTACTTTTAGAAAATAAGAAATAATGGTTGTTTGTATACACAAAACCTGAAAATATATTCTGTTATGGACCTACATAAATATATTAAAAAAAACTAATCTTAGAAAAGGACATTTACATTTTAATTTTAAAATATAAAATTTCATGATTTAATTTTCCCGCCCACCCGAGGATCTACTGTTGCCAAATGGTTGTCTGTGGACAATTTTGCTATTTTAGTGACACCCCCCTGACTGCAGATTAAAATACCACATGCACAAGATCGGCCTAGCGGAAGACGCCGCATGTGCATGGAGGGGGATGAATCGGCAGAACACATACTGTGTTCGTGTCCAGCAATGGCACGACTAAGATTCGCAATCCTCGGCAATGACACCTTGTTGCCGGGGGAGGTGAAAGATTTCTCTCCCAACAGGATCATCAAAAGGTGTGAGCCACAATAGACCGATCGATTGCGGTGGAAGGGTGTTATACCCACTCACTTTAAACCTACCTACCTACCTACAATAAGTATAGAATTCGCTTTAATAAAATAAACTTAATATATGCCTAAAAATCATACATAACTGCAAACAAACATATAAATGAGGTATAATTATTGGTTCAGTATCAAACATGAGTTATTAGGTTGATACTTTGGTAGTTTCCCGTAGCATAAGTATAATCTTAATGCAATTAAAATCCCGATTTTACGAAGTATTCGTGTACTTCTAATTCGTTCTGCCATATTATTATTAAATTCTTTATTTAGCAAATATTTAATTATAACCGTTTATTTTAATATTCAATATAAATTGAAATTGTCCCAACAAAGTAAGGTTAGAAGACCAGAAAGGAACGGCCCACATCGTACAAAATTAAAATTATTTAACTCCATCCGATGTCGGATGAAAAATGGCGCCAAAATGTTCTGACCAATCAAAATAGGCGTGTTGTTAAATTCATCAGATGGGTTTAGCGCTAAAATCTATCGTGACGGCACACTAGATTACCGCTAGTTTTATCCTTGTCCATATACTACTAAAACAACGGCCATCTTTCTTTAGCGCTTTTCCATCAATTAATTTAAAAACGGCTTGATGAAACAGCGATTAGTGCGCACGATTCATCGATGAATATAACAACACGCCTAATACTTTCGGATGATCGGATCGTCGGAAATCGGACGCATGAGACTCCGGCTAAAGCCATAAAGAATTGCTTACCGAGTACTAATTGCCAAAGCGATAAGTATCTCTTCGCTTGCCTATCTCTTTCTTTATCACTAAATATAAAAGATACGGAGTGCCACTCCAGTTGCCACGGCTATTGTTTTCTTTCTTTGTCGGGACTACTAACCTAGAGCACTGCATTACCCTTCCAGGTGTATATGGTCTAAGACTCAAGGGAAGTTAAAAATAAGTTATTTAATTTCAAAACGTAGCGGATTTTATTGCAGTGGTATTCTGTCATAATTTTTTAATCAGCCAAGAAGATCAAAGGCGATTTCGGCCTGTTTTGGTACCCCGATTTTGGTATGTGACAGGACCTGTAGGGATCAAAAACAAAGAAAAAAATAAAATAATAAAAATCATTTTGTTGTTTTGATCAACAACATTATCGCTGTTTTTTATGTGGTAGGCTTTTTCTTTTCTCTTCGTCATAATCCTGTGTAATTTTTGGAATTTCTAGGGGCTTCGAGCTCGACATCCAGATTTTTTACCGACAAAGCCCTGGAAAGTAAAGCGCTGCTTATTGAACCTGTAGGGATCAGAGCCAAAAACAAAGAAAGAAGAAAAAATATTTTTGAAATAGCCCTATTTGGACAAATATGCATTTGGATATTTTTCCGATTTTCGGATATCTATCTAGTTACGATCTAGTCCAAATTTTAACCAAAACAATAAATATAATTTTTTTGTATTGAACATTATCGCTATTTTGTATGTGGTATACTTTTTCTTTTCGTCATCTTCCTGTGTAACTGTTTTTAAATTTTTGATATGGGGTACTTGAGTTCTTATCAAGAATATTTATCTGATTAATTTATAATAATAAACCTGGGAAATATCGATTTTTTCCTGTTTTTCCAAGGGTAATAAAGTTAAGTTTATCACCCTTGGTGTATTTCCATGTTACCCACATCAGTTCCCAAATCTCAGAAGTTTAATATTTTACAATGGAAAACAGCGATAGCGAAGGAATATTACCTATTTCGAAGCCAATTGTTGAATTGAAGTTAAAAAATATTCACAACGAAATAGGGTGCATCAAGGAGGATTCTATAATATTTTCTGCATCTCCTTGCTTCAAAGTTGAGGAGTCCAAAGAAGTCGAAAAAATTAAAGATGAATGTGTCGATTCTGATGATGTATTTATGGAAAATAAGAATTCCAATTGTGCCAGAGTAAAAATTGAGCCAGATGAAAATGCTTTTGAAATTGAACACTTTTCAAAAAATGCTAATAAGGATGAGAAATGTTTTTTGAATCCCTCTTTTGCAGATTTAGATAAGTAAGTTGATGTCTGTTGTATGGTAATATAATGTTATGTTCTATGCAGCAAGCTCAGAAAAAGTATCCTGGAATAATATAATGACCCAATTTTAAATCTCTTAAAAAATACTTTTGTCAGCCTTGAAGGAAGAAGCTATTTCATTTCTATTTCATTTTGTGTAAAATTTTAATTATTGGGGGGTTTTTTGGGACGCGATCTAACATTATTTTTTCTCAGCAACCTATAGTCTTTTAAGTTATGAAGCTTCTAAGTGGACTAGTCTCAAATTTTATAGAAAGCTTTCAAAGTTATTAGAGTAGGATAAAGAACTAAACAGGGAAAGAAAAAGTTCTGCTTTTACTTCAGCACGCTTCACTCTGTCTATGCTAGGGCCACTTCAAGGGTGGTAAACTGCTTACAGGATTGCTCTATCCCATTTAAGCCTATATTCGGAAAATTTAAATGTCAATTCAACATTTGTGACGATGTCGTTTTCCCAATTCTTTTGTTTACAATTTGTGATTCGGATTTTATTATATATAGTTAAATTAAGTTTTTATTACTAAATTATTAGTTTAGATGCAAGTTACATATGCAGGGGTCATTGACCATTTGTTGTTTTTTTGATGGAACCAAGGACGGTGTTGAAGCTGGAATATATGGACAGAGGCAGAGGGCAAAGTTTTTCTTCAGCCTGGGCACTTTCGCAACCATATTTCAAGCGGAGGTATATGCTATTGAGATGTGTGCTAGATTGCTGGTTGATCGTAGTGATGAGCAAAGCAAGACCAAGACCAAGACTGGGCTAGTCTTGGTCTTGGTCTTGCAAGTCTGGTCTTGGTCTTGGTCTTGCAAGCCCAAAGAAGGTCTTGGTCTTGGTCTTGCACCACCCGGTCTTGGTCTTGGTCTTGCTGCAAGAGTCTTGCTGGTCTTGCTTTTTTTTTGGTAGTAATAATTTAAACTAAGCAATCTTAAATAAAATATATATTTTTTTAATACTTACAAATAAATAAACCTTACATGTACATTTAAATTATTTGATTAAAAAGGATATTTTAAATGTAGGGGTTTATTTATTTATAGCGCTTCATTTTAGTGATAGGAAATATCTAAATTTTTTTTGAAGAAGCATATAGAATTACAATACTGAGTACTCTGAGGGCAGAAAAAAACTTTTAATTTCAACCAGATGTAAAATTTCCATGAAAATAATTCTGATATGTAAACATTGATTTCTAATTAAAAAAAAAAAGGTATTTAGGAAGCTTTTCAGTTCAAATTAGTCAAACATTTGCCGTACAAAGTTTGTACAAACACTTTATAAACATTCTGCATATAACATATAACGTATAACATCAGAATGTACTGTGTTCCAACTGAGTCACACACAAGTTCGCTTTGTGACTTATGTTGGACATCTTTGTCTTGTAAAATTATTGTGTATTTTTGTATGAAATATATTATTATTATTATTATTATTATTATATACAAGGTGAATCGATAGTGCGACAAAGATCGATACATCCGAAACCATTCATTATATACAAAAATTATAGAAAAAAGGGCGTAAAATGTAAAATTATTTTCTATTTCAGAATTTTCCAAAAAATCCACTACCACTCAAGAAAACTTCCTTATTTTTAGCTTTTAACCTAAAATAGAAAAATTATAGCAAAAAATTCATTTAAAAAAATTGCTTCCCTGAACTTCCCTTGAACTGTCATATAGGTACAATGTCAACGTAGATGGTTTTTTATATATCATTTTCGGTTTTGACAAAAATGACGTCATCATTATACTTTTGGCATTGTTTTGACTTTTCCGTCTAAACCGGAAGTGAATTTTAAAATTGTAAAAAATTAAAAAAGTATTCCTACATAAAATGACAAATATATTTTTTATTAAACCATCACTTTTACATTTATATCTTAGTTTAAAGGAGCAATCTAATGATGCCACTTCTTACAGTGTGGCACAAAAATAATGTTTTCCTGGATTTTGGAAATTTTTGATCCAGTAAGTGACATCTCTAGATACCTAATTAAAAAAAAAACATGAGGAATAGGTAAGTAATTTTCAGCTTCTATAACTTTTGTACTCTTAGTTTTTCTCTGTCGTAAATGGTTTTGGAGATATCGAGCTTTGTCGGACCATTGAGTCACAATCTTATTATTTTTGAAACATGTTACTGAATCTATTAGTTATCGTTTTTAGATAATTTTATTAAAATACGAAGGGATCAATTTAATTATTATTTTATTAAAAAAACTTGTTCTCATAAAATAATCGCCTATTTAGGCAGTTCTCGACACATTTTTGTCATGTCTGTATGAAATACCTCTGTATATTGAATATAAAAATTGAATATTATAATTTAAAAAAAAAAGTGACAAAAGAGCAAGAGTCTTGCAGGTCGGTCTTGGTCTTGGTCTTGGTCTTGCTGCAAGAGGGTGGGAGAAATATAAAAGGGTGTGAGCCACAATAGACCGATCGGTCGCGGTGGAAGGGTGTTATACCCACTCACTTTAAACCTACCTACTCTATAAATAAAAGGATATGTAATAAATTATGTGTATATAACTTTATTTTAGCTGATTTCGAATTTTACTACCTATTTCAGTTAAAAATTTATAGCTTAATGGAAAAATTCATTTTAAATGTCTTTTATAAGTGATGATGTATTTTCAGGATCCAAATTAATTTTTAAAAGTTTGATATTAAACAAAAATTAATAAAATAAATCTGCATTCTGGGGAAAACAGTGACGTCACATACATAACCTATAACTGCGGACAAATAGTAAAAATCTCCTTTCCTCTACCCTCCATACAATCAATTAATTAATTGAGCACTTACAAATAAATACTCTAAAATTAACAATATTTTAATGCTTATTTTTATTAAAAATTAACTTAAATAAATCTAGCTTATTATTTTTATTAATAAACCACCACTTATATGTTGTATATACAACAATAACTTAAGAAAAACTTCAGTCATTTGAGGTGTTTTACTAAAAAGAAGCAATACAGTATTGTAAATTTAAGTGTATTTGTTGTGTGTGTAAGTGACAAATCAGTGTATGTTTCCATTTTATGATAATAATCAATTTCAAGAAGGAGGAATCTTAGAAAATATTGTCCAATTTGATTATTAATACATTTTTTAAAAGGTAAATTTCAATTTTTTACAGATTCAATAATCTATCCTTATTAAAGGAGTGGAACTTAAAAAACGAGGAAGTAGAGATTAAAGAGGAAGACTTGGAACAAACCGAAATGAGGTATTTCTACTTTAATAGAATTTCCAATTACAAATAAAAATTACCGTGATCTAGAGATTGTACCTTACACATATTATTCGATATATGTGTAAGGTACAATCTTTATTTGTAATTGGAAATTCCATATTCTTTTGTAAAATAAAAGCAGAATTAAAGAGATGTTGACTACAGTATTCCCAGAAATCTATTCCATAAGTTAAGTGCGATTCCACTAATGAAAAGTAAGCTGTTCTTGCTGCTGCAATACCCAGCTTATATGAATCTGCGCAGTAACAAAATTCTACGAAATGTAGACAAATCAAGGAAGTTTAAAGGTGTATGGAAGCCCAATACTGTAGAACAAAATTGTCCAGGCGTGCAGGGCAGCGGGAATAGGGAGATTGGTCCCGCGGAGTTTGCGCAATGAATAGTAGGTCAGAGCCGGACTTCCATAATTCCTTGTTACTATCTATAAAGTTGACATCATCAAATGTCAAATTCAAGCATTCACTGTTTTTTTTTATTTTTTTTTGCACACAATTGTTGGTTATTAAACGATACTACCAAAGAATATTTAAAATTATTGTGTAATATTGGATTTTATATCATCTGATATAATATGGAAAGAATAGATGGCGCCACTTTACAGCCTTCTATTTAAATGGTCGATATTTTTGGGAGTTTTGTGTTTTTACCAAAAATCTTTGTAAATAAATAAAAACACGATTTTTTAAAAACAAATTTCAAACATTGTATGATAGTTTCATGTACTTATCACCAATTTTGTGATAAAAGATGGGCAAGATAGTGTAAATGAGTTTAATCTAATCCTAAGATTCTGGTTGTACATTAAAAAGTGAAAATTTTTATAACTGCTTTTTGGGCATATACTTTTCACTAATAACAAACATTCATGAGACAGAATAACAGTGGTTAAAAATGTTTAGTAACCTTTGATACCTGAGTATCCATTGTAGTAATTGTAAATATTATGTGTGTATAGTATGTCGAGCTTAAAAAGTTGATAATGCAATATTAAGAAACCAAAAATCTAATTTATTTTTAAACAAATGGTATTGTTTTGAAAGTTGCCTCCTCTCCGATTTTGATCAAATTTGGTATACAGGGGTTTTTTGGGGCGAAGATTATAAATCTGAAAAAATATCTTTTCGGCAACGTTCCGTTTCCGAGATCTTCATCATCAAAGTTGAAAATTAAACTAACCTCATTTGCACTATATTCTCCCTTCTTTTTGTACACAATTCTTGATTTTTACACTAACGTGGCACACGATATTTTATAAACACCTTTTAAAACCTTGTATTTTTATTTATTTTACATCTTTATTCCATTAAATTGCGAACTTTTAAGTTCAAAGGCAGCAGCCATATTTGCTTAAAAAATAAAAGTGTAAAAAGGTGTAAAATAAACATAAAAAAAAGTTTTTAAAAGGTGTTTGTGAAATATTGTGTGCCAATTTATTGTCAAAATCAAGAATTTTGTGCAAAAAGCAGGAGGAATAGTGTAAATAAGGTCAGTTTGATTTTCGATTTTGATGATGAATATCTCGAAAACGAAACATTGCCGAATTTTTTTTTTAGATTTGTAATCAGCGCCCCAAAAACCGTACCAAAATTGTACTTCCTTTTATTCAATTAGAGGGACCTGTATATATTAAAATTTGCCTGGTCTGCCCAGTAATCAATAATTTTGATCCTTTAAAAGAGTGTACTAAATTATTAAATGAAATAAAAGTACCTAAATGTAAACCTTATTTATTTTTAATAATCCACAGAAATACACAAACATTGTGAAAATCATCTAAAAGATAGTTAAGATTGCCTTACTTTTCTCACTAATATTTCCTATAAAATTTTCATTTTCTATTATTCATAATTGATATATTATTATTTATTCGGTTACCTAACGTTACGTCTTATAAGAAGCACCTAATTTAAATATAAAAAATACTTACCTAAAGTTAAAAAGACAGGTATGTTACCCTTGGATTTGCAAGACAAAACCATACAACCTCTAGTTATAGTCACAATTTATTAAACACTAATCACTAAAATAAGAAGGTTTTGATCAATCCAAAAAACGGTACTCCGGCTCTCATAAAATTATAACGTGTTGGCTAACTTCACACTGATTTATCAGTGTGTAAGTAGGGAACACATTAAATTATTTCGTGGAACTTTGTTATTGCGCAGAATCGGCGGGACCAACTCTGACAGTTATTTTCATACTGGGCTGGACATTTTTTGATCGAATCCTTGAGACAAATCCGTATATGCCATAAAATGTAGGTAGGCAACACATTATACTTTTTACCAGAGCCGGACTCTTCCGTTTTCGTGTGCGACAGCGCGGCGCCTATGAGACCATTGGCCTGCAATGCCGATTGATCGGACCACGTGCCGTCTTCTTATCAACCCTTGAATGCGGATTATACAGGGTGTCCCAGAATATGTGGGCAATCTCTCGGAATCTAATAGAAAACCCTAAAATATTATGACAAGTTCCCATAAACTTTTTTCCCACGAGCCTTCCCTACGGAGATATAGGTACATAACAGACGACCCAGGAAATATTTTTTGTTTTTGAATAACTTTTAAAATACTCGGCGTAATTTAATATTTTTTAAATATTATGGTTACCAGATAAGTCTTTAGTTTGCCAGGGACGGACTAGCTCTGACACAATAATAGCAATTTTTTTAATACCCTGTATGAAAAATGTTCAACAATATTATTTTTGGATAGTTTTAACCTTAAACTAAAAAAAGGTATGCTTGATTGACATCGATAAAATCAACTGTTTACGAGAAATAAAATATCATGGTTGTTAATTTTTTTTCACATTATACACCTTTAAACTTTCTTTGTGAAACTGCAGTCTGCAGTGTCGCAAAAATTTATTTTCCTTTCAATAGTACACAAATTTCGGCAGCCCTAACAGTTAGGAATATTCTTTAAAAAAACAAATGCCATTGCTATAAATTGCAAGCTACTCTATATATTTTACCATAAAAGATGTATGGTATTTTGTGAAGATATTATGGAAAGGAGTTATATTAATGACAGATTTATCAGAAACATTCTGTTATTGATAAATAAATCATGTTCTTATGAGTATATCAACTGAAATGCTCGCTAATACAATACAAAAACTGAACTTTATGACAGTTTTATAAACTAAAATTTTAAAACGATTTTTGAAATTTCACCTTATTCGGCGCCCCAGGGCCCTTCCTAATGGGTCGTCACTATTATGTTAAGCTACTGATTTTGTGTCATTAAATATTACATTATAGAAATAAAAACATAATATACTTAAACTAATTTATTTTTTTAGGATGTCGGCTAAACAAGAAATGCAGCTCCCTATTCACCTTAAAAAACTTCGTAAAATGTTTAACTGTGATCAGTGTAATTTTCAAACTTCTCACAAAAGTAATTTAAAGGTTCACGTTCTCAGGCACAAAAATCCCGAAGAGGTCGATATGTTTAAATGCGATCATTGTGATTATCAAACTATTCGAAAAAGCAATTTAAAGATGCATCTTCTTCGACATAAAAATCCCGAAGAAGTTATGATCTTTAAATGCGATCAGTGTGATTATCAAACTATTCGAAAAAGCAATTTAAAGATGCATCTTTTTCGGCATAAAAATCCCGAAGAAGCTATTATCTTTAAATGCGATCGTTGTGAATATCAAACTTTTCGGAATTACGATTTAAAGAGGCATCTTCTCCGGTATAAAGGTCCCAAAGAAGTTGGTATGTTTAAGTGTGATCAGTGTGATTTTCATACTTATCGGAAGGACGCTTTTAAAAGGCATCTAGTCCGGTATGAAGGTCCCAAAAAAGTTAATAGTTTTAAATGTGATCAGTGTAACTATCAAACTTTTCTGGAAACCAATTTAGAGGTACATCTTCTCTGGCATAAATCTCCCAAAAATGTTATGTTTAAATGCGATCAGTGTAATTATCAAAATCCTCAAAAAAGAAATTTAAAGAGGCATCTTCTCAGGCATACGAATCCCAAAGATGTTAACATGTTTAGATGCGATCAGTGCAATTATCAAACTATTCGAAAGTACGATTTAAAAAGGCATCTTCTCCGACATAAAAATCCCGAAAATGTTGGTATGTTTAAATGCGATCAGTGTAATTATCAAACTCTTCATAAATATCTTTTAAACTCGCACGCTCGCCGCCATAAAAATTCCGAAGATAGAAATGTGTTTAAATGCGATTAGTGTGTTCATCAAACTTTTCAAAAGAGAGATTTAAATATACATTTTATGCATCATAAAAATCTCAAAGATATTGATATAATAGGTTTGTTCCAACAAGCATCCGGTATCGTTTCGAAACCGTTTTTGAATCGTTTTTTGATGCGCGTCGACGCATGCGCGGACTTAAAATAGTTTCGTAACGGTACAAAAGTAAGAAACGTTGGAGGTGTAAAAATTAATACATTTGAATGATTAAACAAGCAAGGAAATAGGAAATGCTAAAGCACGATGCACGCTTGTCGCTAAATAACACTAAACATACGAAGATGAAAGATGAAATATGAAACATGAAACATGAAACATGAAACAGCTGCTAAAAATCAAAAATCCAGTGCCAAGATGCTCAATACGCAAGTCAACCCAAACAGTTTTCAATTTGGGCCATGTATCGAAATTACCGTTCTGAAACCGTAACATAAACGATCCCAAGTTATGTTAGTACACAAACAGGATCGTCCGATAACCGTCACGTCTCTGCTGGAACTCACTTTAATCACTGCGCATGAGCGTGATCGTTCGGTGACGGTTTTTCGACGTGTTGGAACAAACCTAATATAAATGCGATCAGTGTGATTTATCAAACCCTCCATAATAGTTATTTATGTATTAAGGGCATAATAAAGTTTTTATAATCTAAGGAGCTATAATAGGAAAACGCCGTAGAATCATAAAAAGCAGTTATGTCCGAAATTAGATGTTAAAAATAAATTATAACTGTTACTTTTTTTAAAATGAATGTATTTTTCATATAAGATAAGTAGCTATATTGTTGCGTTACTATGAGAACGCGTTCAATACCAAGTATAACATAATGTTATTTAGTTATTTGAAGTTTTGTTTGTTGTTTCTAAACGCTTTAAATTAAGTTTTACTAACTTCAAAAAAAAAACATCCTCTCCAAGGGTCATAAACTTACCAAGGAGAGCTCGATCCCATTTAAGCCCATATACGCCAATTTAAATGTCAATTCGCTATTTGTGACGTAATCCGTTTACCTGTTTGTTTTGTTTACAAGTAGTATAAAGTCTTAATTTTTAAAATGTTATACATTACAGTTCTAATAGTAAGTGCATATCCAAAATAGTTTTTAAAAGTTGAGTATTTAACAAAAATTAATAAAATAAATCTACCTTCTGGGTAAAATGGGCAAACGGGTGACGTCCAAACATAACCTATATCTGCGGACAAATAGTAAAAATTAAAAATCGAGCACTCCTTTTAAGTTTACCACCCTTGCATCCTCCCAACGACTATATACTAAAGCACTGCTCAGTTTTACCGAATTTGTCTACCAAGGTCAAACTCGCTCTGACGTCACCACCGGTGCTGGCTAATGCTGGGTTACCGATACAAAACATCGATGTTGATCTCTCAATCACTCAAAAAATTATTATTTTGTTTTTGGATCTATAAAAATTGGGTTTAAAACTTTTTTTTAATAATCTTAAACATTGAAAGGTAAACATCGATGTTAGTGTCATCTAATATCGATGTTAAAAACATCGGACACGGTAACAAAACATCGATAAACGTCACCCAGCATTATTTAGCACCGGTGGTGACGTCACAGCCGCTGCCCGCTTTTCCTAAATTTTCCAACGTACTTAAAATGGAACTGAACAGTCCTTTAGTATATAGTCGTTGACATCCTCCTACATTAAAGACCCGAGGATGTTAAAATGGGCTTAAAATTATGTGTTTAGTTTGTATGTAGAATTGTAGGAAATCAGAATTTAGGTGAATAGACCATCTGTTCTGTATTTTTCTTGCATTCTGTATTAAAATAATTTTGACAGCTTATTCCAGACTTGTTAATTCTTTTCCATGTTTTTATAAAAGGCCGAGCTGTTCATTTGAAGACAGTGACAAACGGCATAGTTACTTTCCATTGTTATTACCATAGTAAAGGTTCTTGACGTGATTGCTAATAAAGTCTGTTTGTTATTCTGAAGTATGATCAAATTTTTACAAATAGAATTTTAAGTTTGATAAAGAAAAGAATGAAATAAAAAATTGCAACATAATTTTGGATTTTGTTTCATTTTTCCGCTTTCCTACCCTTTAACAATAAGATCAACTGAAACGATATGTCTATGTTTTTATTCCATATATTGTAAAACACCAATGCATCACAGAAAAAAAATCAGACATGTTAAATTCATCAGATGGTTTTGCGCTAAAATCTATCGTAAGGTCACACTATACTATAATCATTTTCGACTGAGAAAAACACCTTAACAAAAAATATTATGCGGCGGTTTAAAAAGTCAGTAATGATAGTTACAACAAAAAACTTATTTTATTGGTTTAAAGTCAGTACCATGGCTACGTTGGAGATTAGAGAGATAAGAAGCTCCATTTCTTATGGCTGTTTGCCCCAAAAGGTGGTCCCAGAATAGCACTAAATAGGCGCAGGTCTATCGAAGGGTACGGTGTTTAAAAATGGTTCTTAGGAACACCAGCGCTATCTTAATTTAGTACAATTTGAGGGCCATTTTGGTAGCACAGAGATGGTGATCCTCACCTTTACGATCCATAATGGCTACTGGGTGTTTCTCAACTACAGACAAAAGTGCGCATTAATGCCACTTAATTGATTTTGTGCGGCACGTGACATCCAAATGTCATTTCATCGTTCGTGAATCAACAGCAATAATGCCATACCGGGGTGCGAATTAAGTAACCCTCATTCAAGCAAGCGACAATGGTTAATTATAGCAATTAGTTATGGATTTTCTTTCGTGTTTTGTGGTTAGCGGACTTGATTCTTATTGTAATATATTCGCGAGCTTTTTCTTGGATGTTTTTTATTGCCCGGTCAATATTTTACTTGGATTTTTTTTTTAAAGTGGGTTTATTTCTTTGAGGTAAGGATTTTATTGTCTTATTGTTCTGTGACTAATTTAAAACACCGATATTTATTGTATGATAATGCATAACTAAGCAAAAGTCATTTTGATACAATTTTAAGGCCTTTTTACCACAAGGATTTAATGGTGTTTAACAAGTTTGACACAAAACACGAAAAAAAAGGTTTGTTGTTGATCCACGAACCTCTGGTGACGTCACGCGCACATGCTCTATTGAAACAGCCAAGACCGATTATGCGGGGCAGTGCGGTAGCTGAAACACTCAATGTAAGATAAATGGTTGCTAAAATTTGGTGTGTGGTATAATTGTACAATTAAACTAACTAAACCCAAGTTTATGATTTTATTTGACTAAAATAAATGGGTTTATATTAAACCTAGTAGGTATTTTTTGTTTTTTTGTCATTAAGTATTACATAGTATAAATAAAAGTGAAGTATATCTTTTTTCTCTTTTTAGGGAGTTTACTAATTGCATTGATCAAGAAAAAGTAATGAATGTATAACCGAAAATGGTCGTCAAGAAATGCCGAAACGGAACTTAAAGAAGAACCCCATTTGCCGTAAAAAACCTTATCATAAAAATCACAAAGATGTGATGTTTAAGTGTGATCACTGTGATTATCAAACTTTTCGGAAAGACAGTTTTAAGCAACATCTTCTACGGCATAAAAATCCCGAAGATGTCGTTATGTTTAAATGCGATCACGGTGATTATCAAACTTTGTGGAAAAGTAATTTAAAGGTGCATCATCTTCGATATAAAAATCCTAAAGATGTTGATGTGTTTAAATGCGATCACTGTGATTACCAAACTATTCAGAAACATCATTTTAAGGGACATATTCTCCGGCATCAAAATTCCAAAGATGTTGATATGTTAAAATGCGATCAGTGTAACTATCAAAGTTTTCGCAACAACGCTTTAAAGAGGCATTACCTGAACCATAAAAATCCTAAAGATCGGTATTTGTTTAAATGCGATCAGTGTGAATATCAAACTTTTCGGAAGGATGATTTAAAAAGGCATCGTCTCCGACATAAAGGTCCCGAAGAAGGTGCAACGTTTAAATGTGATCAGTGTGATTATCAAACTCATATAAAATCCAACTTTAAACTACATTTTCTTCGGCATAAAAAGTTCGAAGATGTTAAAATATTTAAATGCGATCAGTGTGATTATCAAAGTTTTCAGAAATCAAAGTTAAATAGGCATCTTCTCCGGCATAAAAATCCCGAAGATGTTGATATGTTCAAATGCGCTCAGTGTGATTATAGAAGTTATCAAAAAGCAAGTTTAAAGAGACATCTTTTCCGGCACAGAAATCCCGAAGATGATGATAAGTTTAAACGCGATCAGTGTCATTATCAGACTTTTCAAAAAAGCGATTTAAATAAACATGCCCTTCGACATTAAAATTCCGAAGATATTAACATGTTTAAATGCGACCATTGTTATTATCAAAATTTGCAGCAATCCCATTTAAATAGGCATTTACTCCGCATAAAAATGTTTAAATGCGATCAGTGTGATTTTTAGACTCTTCACAAAGACAATATAAAGATGCATCTTCTTCAGCATAAAAATTCCAAAGATGTTAATATGCTTAAATGCGATCACCGTGATTATCAAGTTTATCACAAGAAGCATCTTTTCCGGCGTAAAAGTCATTAGATTTAACACCTTCCGATTTGTTTAGTGGGAATTTTGGAAAAAGAGTGTACAAAAGCAAGTCGTCTGACGAAAATACTTTGACAGGAATTTGTTGTTGAATTTAGAACTTTTAAAATAAATTTTCTTGTTTAGAGAGTTAGGCAGTTTAGTGTAATTATAAAATTCTCTAAAAAACCATTTGAATGTACATCTCCAGCATACATTTATCAGTTTAAATGTTAAATTCTTTACATGTTGACATACGATTTTGTTAATTATAAATATTGACTTTGTGATAATAGTTTATTTTTAACTAGTAAATGAAAACACAATTTTTCTTTGTTTACTATCACTATATTAAAAAGTTTAATTTGCGAATCAGTGACTGCAGTTTCGTAGTAAAGTACCTTCCGGTATGTTTTTCGGTGCGCTAAAAACGAATCCGAAGTCGGAATTTACCATATACTTATAAACCAATATACTGATAACGTCTCATATGCTGTGTGTATATTTTGAAGCCAACAGAGAGAATAGCACTACCAAACATCATATAAATTTTTCATAAGTCTATTTCACGATGGAGAACTTCCAACTGCGCATGAGTAAAATTCTAACATCCTATTGGCTGGTCCTCACAACGTTTATCGATGGTTCGGTTGTTCACCAATCCAAAAGAGATGGACATATACGTTATTAAATGGGACGTCGAATATGCCTTTCTCTCTTTCTTGGCTTCAATTATATGTCAATGTAATCAGTATATTGGTTTATAAGTATATGGAATTTACCCATCACCCTTAGATTTTGCCCCAGAAACCCTCCAGCACCCCCCATCTGAAAGGGTCAAAATTTTATTCATTTGAAAAAGATATAATAAATATCGGACAATACGTTTTTTGGCGTGTTAAAAACAAATATGAAGTTAGAATTTACCCATCACCCTTAGATTTTGCCCCAGCAAACCCCTCCTCTCACGAGGGTCAAAATTTTATTCATTGAAAAAGATATAATAAATATCGGACAATACGTTTTTTCTGAACTTGATAACAAACAGACTTCTTTAAAAGCGAACATGGACGTGTCGCAAGTAAAACAAATTAACCACCAAAACAGAGTGAGATCGAATTATATATGGATATACGCGCCTAAATAGATTAAACCGTGTGCGCTCGATGTAGCTCGAGCTCGAGCGCTTAATAGAAGCATCGATTAATTGCGAAGCTTTGTCTCACTTTTCTCACGCAGTTAAAGGGGTTTCCTGTTCTTGTTTGATACATTACACTTTGTCTCTATGTTCAGTTTTGGATTTTCCACGAGTGGTAAGGTGTATGCTCGTAGGTTTTTAGAAATGTCAATATTTTTTATAAGTCAACAACTTCAGATTAACTCTTTGAAATAGCCCTGTTTGGATAAATATACGTTTGCTTACTTTTTCGGTTGTCGGACGTCTGTCTACTACTTTTTTCCCACAGAATGTCATTTTGTTGTATTGATCTTATCTCCCTTTACATTTGTGAATTAGTCCAGCTAATACCGATATTCTTTCTGTGTTTTTGCTGTGTTACCCGTATCTTAAACTCATGGTGGAAAACAGCGATAGCGAAGAGATATCACCTATTTCAAAGGAAATCGTTAAATTTAAGGTAAAAAGATTTACACGACGAAGAAGGGTGCAGTAAAGGGGATTCAATAAAAATGTCTGCATCTCCTTCAATCAAAGTCGAAATGTCCATGGAACTCAACATTTATCCCTCCATTGAATTAATTAAAGAAGAATGTCCAGACCTTGATGGTGTATTTATTGAAAATAAGACTTCCAATCATTCGATAATTAAAATAGAGCCAGAAAAGATTGATTCTGAAATTGAAGATGTAAAATGTATTTTAAATCCTTCTTTTGCGGGTGTAGATAGGTAAGTTGTTATCAGTCGTGGGCAGGATTTTTAAGAGGGAGGGCGAAGCTGGGACCCAATATACTTTCGGTAGTTTTTTCTTATCGGGCCCACAGCCGATTTTATTAAAATTTAGTAAACAGGAGTTTTCGGGGCGCTGATTACGAATCTGAAGTCAAATTTTGTTAGACACTTCTAGTTTTTAAGTTATAACACCCTACTCGGACCTAACCTCAAAAATGCTCAAACTTTTCTAAAATTCCTCCCTGAAATTGGTCACAGCCAAACTGAATGATTTTATGGTAAAAAATTTATTATTTATTTGGATACATTTACTTTTACGTTTCTTTAGTCATTATTTTACCACCAAAAGAAAAATAGTTTTACTTTTAAAAAGTCAACAAACTAGGTAGGTATCTAGGGATTTTAAGGCCCTGGTGCAGCTTGGCAAGCAATTGAAAAGCGCCTACTTTTTAAATTTTAATTGTGTAAAAATGGAGCTTACATTAACTGCATTTATTTTGTTTGTGTTTAAATTTAAGGGGGAAAACCGGGACCACCAGGGCTCAGGTTATAGTTAAAATTAAGGGAAGCAGTAAGGGATATAAAAGGAACAAACCCCAGGTAGGTAGGTAGGTAGGTTTAAAGTGAGTGGACTGTTTACACCCTCCACTGTGACTGCTCGGTCTATTGTGGCTATATTCGTCCCAATAGGGTTGGACTTCTAATTAATCCGACACCATATTGGGAGAGAGTTCTTACATCTCCTCTTACTCGTGTCGCTACCGGACACAAGCACAATGTGTTCTGGTGTCCCTGCCTCCTGAAAAGTATGACGAGCAGACGATTGGATCCATTATGCCCTCCTCTCCCGGTCTAGTGACGTGGGTAGCTACCAGGTCCTTGTTACAGGAACCAGATGTTCTTTCTGAGGCTGCATCTCCGGCCTTATCCTATGAAAATGGTCCTATCCGCTTTCTGTTCAAAGCCAGGGAAATCTTTTTCCTATAAAGGCGGTTCTGTCCGGCTTCTGTTTGGATTCAGGGAGCCCTTCCTAAGCACCTGTTTGTTTGGGATGGATTAGCCTCTCCCCGTGAAACAGGCGCCGGTGACTTCAGGGGCACCTTACGAAACGGATTCACCCGATTCGGTCAGCGCACCTTTGTCACTTTTTTTGCGGTTCTGTCCGCTTTCTGTTTGGAGCTAGGGAAGTAATAGTCCATCACGGCAGAGCCCCGCATTACCGCAGTAAGGCTAGATACTCTGAGAGGTCGCCCTGTATCTCAGAGGCACCGTTGGGGACACCTGTTTAAGGCACAGGATGTCATTCACTCATCAGCACGGTATGCTAACACCTTGAGTTAAAGTCTTGTGTTTATCTTAGCTTCGGATCCCGTTCTATACGGTGGCAACAAGAGTTGCCGATAACCAGCATTTCTAGCGCATGTTCCACAAGATCCTACTGGGCCCAACCAGAACGACGATGTGTGAACACAGCGGTTGAGTAAAACCCCAGGTAAGGTACTACCTGGTGATGGGATAAAAATCGGGAATAAAGGAAAATAACAGCGGGCGTGAATTCTATAATCAACCCCGTTGACTCTAACTCTCATTTTTTTTCTTTTGGGACTCCAAGGGCTACCAAAGCCCAAATTTCGCTGCACTTCCCGGCACTGCCGGTCCGGGAATCAACAGCACTAATAACAACCAAGCTTTATCGGGTAAAGGATAAAAGAGTCATGTTTTCCGACCCAAGAGCTAGCTGGAAGGAAAAACAAGGGTTTAGAGACCCAAATAAATTAAAATCGGCATAAATAGCTCTTCCATTTTACCCCGATGGAGACATTGGTTGAGTAAAAAAGGGGCCCCCATCTGAGGCTGAAATGTTGTGATGATGCAATTGTACAGTTAAACTAATTAAAACCAAAGTTTATGATTTTATTTTACTAAAGTAAATGGATTTATATTAAACCTAGTATGTTTGCTACTGAATTTTTGTTATTGCGTAGCACATAGTACAAATAAAAGCATAGTCTGTTTAAACCTTTTTCTGTTTTTAGGATGTTGGCTAATTGCATTAGTCATGAAAAACATAATAATAGTATAATCGAAAAGAGTCGTCAAGAAATGCCGAAACGGAACTTAAACAAGCACCCCATTCGCCATAAGAGACCTGCTCTTAAAAATCCCGAAGACGTTGATGTGTTTAAATGTGATCAGTGTGATTATCAAACTTCTTGGAAAAACTGTTTAAAGAGGCATCATCTCCGGCATAAAAATTCCGAAGATATGAATATGTTTAAATGCTATCAGTGTAATTATCAATCTTTTCTAAAAAATAATTTAAAGGTGCATCTTCTACGACATAAAAATCCCAAAGATGTTAGTATGTTTAAATGCGATCAATGTAATTATCAAACTTTTCGTAAGAACGATTTAAAGAGGCATTCTCTTCGGCATAAAAAAGCCGCATATGTTGATATGTTTAAATGCGATCAGTGTGATTATAAGACTTCTCTAAAAACTGACTTAAAGGTACATGTTCTCCAGCATAAAATTGCTGAAGATGATATGTTTAAATGCGATCAGTGTGATTACCAAACTTCTTGGAAAAGCAGTTTAAAGAGGCATAATCTCCAGCATAAAAATCCCGAAGATATGTATTTGTTTAAATGCGATCAGTGTGATTATATCACATTTCGGAAGGACAATTTAAAGGTGCACTTTCTCCGGCATAAAAATGCCGAAGATGTTAATATGTTTAAATGCAATCAGTGTGATTATCAATCTTGTCGGAAGGACGATTTAAAAAGACATCTTCTCCGGCACAAAGAGCCTAAAGAAATGGTTATGTTTAAATGTGCTCAGTGTGATTATCAAACTTTTCTGAAATCCAACTTAAAAGTACATCTTCTCCGACATAAAAGTCCCGAAGAAGTTGTAAGGTTTAAGTGCGATGAGTGTGATTATCAGAGTTTTCAGAAAGCAAACTTAAAGATGCATCTTCTCCGGCACAAAAATCCCAAAGATGTTGATATGTTTAAATGCGATCAGTGTGATTATCAAAGTTTTCAGAAAAAAAATTTAAAAAGGCATTTTCTCCGGCATAAAAGATTGGAAAGATGTTAATATGTATAAAAGTAATAAGTCTGATTATGCGAATTTCCGAAAGGATGATTTAATTAAGCATTTTCTCCAGCATAGAGGTCCCAAAGATGTTGATATATTTAAAATACAATCAGTGTAATTATCAAACTTTTCTGAAAACCCATCTAAGAGTACATTTTTTCCAGCAAAATTTTTGGGTGTGGTTATGGATGATGTTCTTTTATGGGAGTATCATGTTGAGTATGCCAGACAGAAATTATACTCAGTTTGCTACAGTTTTCTAGTCTTGGCGAAATATACAAATGTCCAAAAAAAAAGGATGATTTAACAGGCAAATTTTGAGGTTCATATTTGATAGTGCCTAATCTTGTATGGAGTGACATGGACAGACTGTTTATCATCCAAAAAAGAGCTATAACAATTGGTAGAGTGCAATTTTTATATGGAAGTGTGTAGTATTTGTATAAAAACCAAAACTTAGTCTAGAGCAGCTTTCCCCTAACTGTATAACCATTCAGAAACATGAATTAGACTTCTCCTAAAAATAGATTTACTATGACTGAAAATAGAGTATACTAAAGTTTTATAAAGTTATTTTTTTAACTATTTGCCTATGAACATAAAGATGGTTGGTAATATTAATAAGTTAAAATAATATTGTTTAATTTGTTGGTAACCTTACAATGTTGTTAAATATTATGAACTTGTTAAAAAATTTGTGTTTTTTTAATATTTTTTCGGTGGCGGTATTTCTTTTTATATTCTAACTTTACGGTGGATCATCTTTTTGAAATAAAGATCTTTTATTATTTATTATCATTATTAACTGGCAAAAATGTTTTGTTTAAATGTTTTTAAAAAATAAAGAGGCATCTTTATGAAATGATATTTTAGTACAAAATCAACGTAGACTACTATTATTTTCCATTCCAAACAAATAAAATAAAATGTTATCACATAACCTTCGAAACTATACCGATAAAGGCAGCCTTGCCGCTTGGCTATATGTGAGACAAAGAAGGATAACAGTATAACCTTTCTCGCTCTAACGTGCTGATTGGTCGACGGAAAGGGGCCGACCCATAAGCTCGCAGATCGGAGTATTCATCCGACCAATCAGCTCGTTAGAGCGAGAAGAGGTCTATACACTTATTATTTCTCTCTGGCACAGTCAAGCGGCAAGGCTGCCCCTATAGAGAGCTTCTCGAAGGTTATTTCATTGTGATTTATAGACCAAGTTCTCGATTACCCAGACAACCAATGTTACTGAACAATAAGTTACCCATTAGTAGTTTTTACTGAGTCAAGTTTTCCTACAAGTTGTTGACAATGTACCACCGCAAATGGCATGGAAATTGTCAGCAACACTTGTAGTCAAATACCGTATAATTTACCGACAATAACTTTCACCGTAACTTTTTGCAGCCGAGTTTTCCTCGAGTTGTAAGAAATTTACTGGCAATTTTACAACTTTTACTTGACAGCTTTTCCGACAACTTGACTACAATTTCCGGAGGTTGATCCCCGGCTAATTGCCATCCACAATGTATATCTGGGATTGAAAAATAAAATAAAGGAACGGTTTTAAGCTACAAGAGCAAAAATGTCAATGACGAAGATTCTCCACAGCACTTTTAGATATTTCTACAAAGAAAAAGTCGGAGGCCCCAATATGGTCTAGTTCCAGATAACATTGGAGCCACCACCAAATCGAGCTGGCGATTGCCGGTGCAAAGCCATCCCAACCGAAGCAAGCAATTTTAGCTTTTGTAAGCCAAATTTAAAGACTTGCGTCTAGCGACACCTCCGCTGGCGAGCTTCTTGACATATTGACACATGAAACATGCTTTTTTATGCAGAGACTCGGCTTAAAAATTACATTTTAATGTAATAATTTGGGGTCTTTTTAAATACGTCCCCGCATTTTTACGACTGAAATATAATTGGGGAAAATAAAAAGCCGTTTTGCTAAGCAGAACTAACCATGACCGACTAGAACTTAGGGCTTTTGAATTTGTCTAAATAATTTGTAGAAGTTATAAACAAAATTTTAACAACGTATTAGAAAAAACCCGCAGAATATATAATTATTTTTTTTTAAATGTATAACTTTTACAATATCAAAAATTATAAAAAATGTGTTAATAACTTCTATGTAGGGATAATTTAGACAAATTTAAAAGCCCTAAATTCTAGTCGGTCATGGTTAGTTCTGGTTAGCAAACCGGCTTTTTATTTTCCACAATTATATTTTAGAATTCAGACGTAAAAATGCGGAGACCTATTAGAAAAGACCCATAATTTGCTTTTTTTACATTAAATGCATTGATAACTGTACGTTGTCATGGGTTGATACTACCCGTCTGAAGAGTTCATAAGAACGAAACGACGTTACTTACCAGGGTCTACAACTAACTCATTCAGCTATGCGAAAGCCAGCTGAAGCAAAGGTTAGCCTTATCGTAAGGCAATAGCCGACGATAATTTGCAAGGCGATGTTAGGCCAAGCGATGTTACACTGAATAAAAAGACACTCTGGCTCGAACATCGAGCATTGAGCGTCATCTCATTCAGTGTAACATCGCTTTGCGAGTTATCGTCGGCTATTGCCTTACGATAACACTAACCTTCGCTTCAGCTGGCTTTCGCTTAGCTGAATAAGTTAGTTGTAGACACTGGTGAGTAACATCGTTTCGTTCTTCTGAACTCTTCAGACTGGTAGTATCAACCCGTGACGACATACAGTTATCATTGTATGTTGTCAGCAATCGACCTTAGCGTTGGTGAACTGCAAATTTTCGCAGTCCCAACGGGCCATGGGGGCTGTTGCTTCATAGCTGTGAGATTGCAAGTGGTGACTGATCACTATAAATATACGTGATTCAATGTATTATTAAGAAAAAGCCTACTTATCAAATTACGCGCCGAGTCTCTGCATAATAAAGCATGTTTCATGTGTCAACCATGTCAAGAAGCTCGCCAGCGGGGTGTCGCTAGACGCGAGTAATTTAAGGTCTGTTATCCAAAAATAGAGTACTCTATTTTACACTTTTTTGTCAATAAACCGTTTTTTATCGTCAGGGTAATTTAGGACTAGGTGTTTGGTATGAATTCTGGTGTAAACTAGTTTTCACTTAATTACGCTAACTCTCGAAGTAGTGAAGTTAGATGCATTTTTACTGTAGGACTAAAAAGTAAAACTAAGTGTAAAAAAGTTCCGATTTGATTTTTATACCAAACGCATTTAATTTATTTTAGAAATTGAAAATGGCTTTATGGATATGATTATAAACAAACAACTTTTTTCCTACACTCCACCTACTCTGTCCTACTCTAAACTTGATAACAAACAGACCTTCAAAGTAGCCAAGAAGTTTTGATCTTTGGGAATATACATGCTAGAAGCAGCCTTGCCACATGGCCGTGCGACCAAGCGTCCGTGAGAAATAAGGGCACAACCTTAATCTCTTGTTAAAACCCCTATTTTTGAGGCTGGTAACTCCTAAATCAAAACCCTCTATTGCGCTTTCTCTTTTGCACGCTTGTTGGCACTGCCAAGGGGCAAGGCCTATAGAGGTATATGCTCAAGTTCGTTGGAAGTCAATTTTTTGGTCTGTTTGTTATCAAGTACAGTGTAGGACAGGGTAGGAAATGGGGGGACTAAAAACTGGATTATAATGGTAAATAAGTTTCATATTTGATTTTTATATGAAACGCGTTTTAAACTTATTGCAGAAATAAAAAAGGGCTTTATGGTTATGTTTATAAACAAACAAATTTAAGTCTTGTAGTAAAAATACATCTAACTTCACTACTTTGAGAATTAGAGTGAGTAATCAAGTAAAAACTAGTTTACACCAGAATTCATACCAAACACCTAGTCCTAAATTGCCTGACGATAACAATCGGTTTATTCACAAAAAAGTTGTTTTGTAATGGGTAACAAACAGACCGTTTTTATAAGCCAGCAAGTTCAGTAACTCTTTGAAATAGCCCTATTTGGATAAATATACGTTTGGTAATTTTTCCGGTTACCGGACGTCTGTCAACTTCAATTTTTTTACCAAAGCGAATGTCATTTGTCATTTTGTTACATTTACATCGATGGTTGTTCATGGTTGTTTTGTGGTTTAAAAAGCTGTGGTTTAAACCTTTATTCCTTTCGTATTTTGTGTTTAAACCTGGCTAAAACCAATATTTTCTGTGTTTACGCTGTGTTATCCACATCCGTACCTAAAACTCAGTTATTTAATATCTTACGATGAAAAACAGCGATAATGAAGAAATATCACCTATGTAAAAGGAAATCGTTGAATCAAAGTTAAAATATTTACACGACGAAGAAGGGGGCAATAAAGGGTATTTCGATAAAATTTTCTGCATCTCCGTCCATCAAAGTCAAAATGTCTAAGGAACTTAACATTTATTCCTCCACCGAATTAATTAAAGAAGAATGTCCGGACGTTGACGATGTATTTATAGATAATAAGACATCCAATTGTTTGATAATAAAAATAGAGCCAAAAAGAGATATTTCTGAAATCGAAGATGTAAAATGTATTTTGAATCCGTCTGTTGGGGATGTAGATAGGTAAGTTTTTATCAGTAGCAGGCACGCCTGTTGAGAAGAGGGCAAAGCAGAGACACAATACAAGATTGTTTAATTTTTTTATGCAATAATATGTAAATACTCTAAAATTTAGAGTCACCATTATATTTTTTTAATATCTAGCTTATTATACATATGTACAGTAATGGCCATTAAATCTGCGGCAATTCTTTTTCCCTTTTGTAAAATAGGCTTATGCCACCTTCTACTAAATATAAATACCTGTTGAAAAACCTGATAAAACAGGTGTCCATTGTCAGTGTCTAAAAATATTTTTTAAAATGCCAGACTTAACTTTGGATCAAAAAGGATTAATTATTCATTATATTGAGCAGAGAGGTTGGCCAGAAAGGGATTTGGAGGAAAAGCTTAACATCCCAAAGAGTACCATTTATTTTGTTAAAAAAAAATGGCAGAAAACACACTCCTTTGAGAGAAGAGCTGTAAGTGGTCGCCCCAAACTATCGAATCAAGATCAAGGCAATAATTGGTAAAATTTTACTTTACGGACACCACGCCGATTTTCATGAATTTTTGCATACGGGGGTTTTTTGGGGCGCTGATCACGAATCTAAAATTAGTTTTCTCCGGCAACCTCTGGTTTTTGAGTTATAAGGCCTGCAAGGCTAGAGAAACTGATTACCTCAAATGATCATACACTTAACTTGAAAAAAACTGATTACAACAAATGACTAACTATTCACTTTATTTAAAAAAAAGACAATAATTTCATTGCTAATTTTTTTTAAGTGAAAATTATCTTAAATAAATCCACTTTTCTGTACCTTGTAAGAAGATATGTGATGTATAACTGGTTGCCTGATTATAATTAAGTTGTCAAGATATAAAAAACTGGATTTATTTTAAGTGTCTTTTACTAAAAATAAACAATAAACTTTTGTAAATTTTAGTCTATCGTTTAATATATAAGTGCCCAATCAGTGTATGTTCCATTTTGGTGGTAATCAGTTTCAAGAAGGAGGATTTTAGAGGCGTGGAATGAGTTACAAGGAAATCCGGACTACGCCCATACTTAGGTCCATTCCATGCCTGGAATGCTAAACTTTGTCTTAGAAAAAAACGGGGCCGCAATAAAATATTAAATTTATTTGGAAGGATATTTAAGTTTGTTTGAATTCATTAAATTGTTAATTAATTTATTAATTTGTTAGTTTTCATAAAATATGAATATTTTCTTTTACCTTTTGCTTTATTTATAGTAATTCAAAATAAAACAAGGTTAAAAAGAGCGATTTACAAAAATTGGTAATAGTCAGAATTTTAGAAATTCTTTGCCCAAGATTTTATGGCCATCAATGTACATGTTTAATTTATCGATTGCTTAAAAAACTCATATGGCACAAGATATATTTTGCCTAGAAAGTTATAATTCTTGTTTTAAAAATAAATTCTTTTTTTTTAAGTTCCTCATTTATGGATTACAATTTGGTACAGCCCTTATTGTTTATAAACAATGAATATTTTTTTTTACCACATACAGAATAACCCAAGGATAATATTAATATCTTTCTTTTTAAAGTCACACTTTTATTTTTTACAGATTCAATAATTTATCTACATTTAGCGAATGGAAATTAAAAAACGAGGAAGTAGATATTAAGGAGGAAGATTTCGAACCAACTGAAAAGAGGTATTTCTACTTTAATAGAATTTCAGATCACAACTTCGTTTTAGACACTTAAAAAGCAGCTATACATATACATATACATATATGCTCCTAAGTGCCAGAGTACCGTGAGTGCCGGGTTTTCCGATGTTTAACCCCTCTTTTTCCCCAGTTCTGTCAACCCTTTCCAAGCACTGAAACATGCAAACATTGCATTTCACAGCACCTTTTAGACAACGCGGTAGTGCCACCACGGACGTTATTTTTAAATAACTACTACCTAAATCTGCTCCCCGTCGGGGAATCGAACCCGGATCGCTGGCACGGCGAGCCGAGGCTCTGACCACTACGCTACCGGAGAGACACTTATACAGGGTGTTTTCTAATTGTACGTCAATATTTAAAGAGGCAATTTTTGGGTCCATTTTAAGAAGAAAACTTCATATGAACGTATGTCCTTAACGTCTTAAATTTTGAGATACAGGGTGGTAAAATTTTTAAAAATAAATCATTTATTATTAATATCTGTAATACCACTTTAGATATTTCATTTAAATTTAGCATACATGTACTATGTATCAAGACCCATTTTTTAGTGTACCACATTTTTTTCATTTGCCAAAATAGGCAGGTCAAATTCTGTACAAACGCCACTGGTGGAAATAAATAAAATGTGGTACACTAAAAAATGCCTTGATACATTTAACTAAGTACATTTAAGCCAAATTTCATTAAAATATCTAAAATGGTATTACAGATATTAATAATAAATGAAAATTTTAGCACCCTGTATCTTAAAAGTTAAGACGTTTGGGACATACGTTCATATAAAGTTTTCTTCTTAAAATGGAGTCAAAAATGGCTTTCCTAAATATTGACGTACAATTAGAAAACACCTTCTATAATGTTTTATATAAATAAAAAAATTATAAATTTACCAACCATGATATTTTATGTCTCGTAAACAGTTGATTTTATCAATGTCAATCAAGAATACTTGTTTTTTAGTTTAAGGTTAAAGCTATCCAAAAATAATATTGTTGAGCCTTTATCATACAGGGTGTTAAAAAAATTGCTATTATTGTGTCAGAGCTAGGCCGTCCCTGGCAAACTAAATAAGCCGTATATGATTTAATGGGTTCATTTAAGGAAGACCTATCTAGTAACCATCATATTAGAAAAATATTAAATTACCCCTAGTATTTTGAAAGTTATTTAGACAAAAACGGTTTCCAGGAGCGTCTGTTATGTACCTGTATCTTCATAGGGGAGGGTTATAGGAAAAAAGTTTATGGGAACTTGTCATAATATTTTTAGGTTTTCTATTAAATTCCGAGAGATTGCCTACATATTCTGGGACACCCTGTATATTACCAACAAAAATGTTGAGCACTTAACTTTAAGGATATTTTCGCGACTTACCGTTTTTAACTACTGGTTGATAGCAGTTCTTTCCCCCACCATTCTAACCGTGTTTAACCCGCCTATCCTCGCAAAAACGAAACGGTTTACGTATGTCAACTTACTACTAATGGTTTAATACACTTTTAAGTTTTAATTTAAATGTAAGGTATTTGGAGAGTTAAGAAATAAGTCGAAAAGATAATATATAAACCAAATTTTCCATTTAATAAGATATTAGCTGTTTCCAAGTCAACTATAACAAGTAAATTTTTCCTTTATGATTTAAATATAATTGTATTAATTCATCCATTTGGGACTTAACTAATAAACCAAAAAATCTGCAATCCAAATAGTTGTTAAACCATAGCAAAAAAACATCACAGAACCAAAACAATAGAAAAGCCGCAAATCCTCCATTATTTTAAATTTAAATTTGACATAACCATTATTAACGCTCCTCCTGACTAGTGGCGATAGCGGTAGATACTGGGTACAAAGTAATGACGTTGATACTGATGTCAGAACACCTTCCCCTACATTACCGCTTCTCGCGAAAATAAACCGGTATGTTAACTGTCCTAACAATGTTCAACGCGGTATGTCGCCAAAATTTGATGTTTGTTTGGTTTTTAGGATGTTTGCTGATTGCAAAATTCAAGAAAAGCATAGTAATAGTATAATTGAAAACGGTCCTCAAGATATGCCAAAACGGGACTTAAAGAAGGACACCATACACCATAAGAAACCTGGTTATAAAAATCCCAAAGATGTCGATGTGTTTAAATGCGATCAGTGTGATTATCAAACTTGTTGGAAAAACAATTTAAAGACGCACCATCTTCGACATAAAAATCCCGAAGAAATGTATATGTTTAAATGCAATCAATGCGATTATCAATCTTTTCGGAAAAACAATTTAAAGGCTCATCTTCTCCTGCATAAAAATCCCAAAGATGTAAAAATGTTTAAATGCGACCAGTGTAATTATCAAACTTTTAGGATTACCGATTTAAAGAGGCATCTTTTTCGACATAAAAAGCCCGAAGATGTAGATATTTGTATGTTTAAATGCGATCAGTGTGACTATCAAACTTCTTGGAAAAACAATTTTAAGAGGCATCATCTTCGGCATAAAAATCCCGAAGAAATGTATATGTTTAAATGCGATCAATGCGATTATCAATCTTTTCGGAAAAACAGTTTAAAGGTTCATCTTCTCCGGCATAAAAATCCCAAAGATGTTAAAATGTTTAAATGCGACCAGTGTAATTATGAAACTTTTAGGATAACCGATTTAAAGAGGCATCTTTTTCGACATAAAAAGCCCGAAGATGTAGATGTTAGTATGTTTAAATGCGATCAGTGTGACTATCAAACTTTTCAGAAAAGGAATTTAAAGATGCATCTTCTTCGGCATAAAGATCCTAAAGATGTTACTATGTTTAAATGCGATCAGTGTGACCATCAAACGTTTCGAAGGAGTGATTTAAATACGCATCTTCTACGGCATAAAAATCCCGAAGATGTTGATATGTTTAAATGCGATCATTGTGATTACCAAACTTTTCGAAAAGGAGATTTTAAGAAGCATTTTGTACGGCATAAAACTTCTTAAGATGTTACTATGTTTAAATTCGATTAGTGTGACCATTAAACTTTTTTAAAAGAGATTTAAAGATACATCTTCTTCGACATAAAAATCCGAAGACTATTAAAAGTAAAATTACCATGTACACTTTGACAAATTTCTAAACCTATTAGGTATTTAGAACTTTTAAAATAATATTTTAAATTTATATACTTAAATAAAGAAAAGAAAAAAGTAAACATTTTAACAGAAATTTAAATTTTGTGTTATTTTTCTACTTTTCTTCCATCTCACTTTAACTAAAACGATATGTCGATATTTTATTCGATGTATTGAAGGAAAAACGACCAATCATATCCAGTATGCCCTACATATTGCAGACAGACATTACTAGCCCTGAGGAGACTAAGCTACACCTCAGGTCTAGCACTAGAATGTCACCGTGCCCTTGCGGATGCTTCCAGCAGGAATGTGGTCACCCTCTGCTGGACCAAAGGACACGCTTACTCCGAAGGTAACCGCATTGCTGACTCGTTGGCCAGGAAGACAGCCGGGACCAAACCTTTTGGACCTGAACCTTTCATAGGTCTGTCAGGGTCTGCGATGAAGGACCTAATCAAAAGACATTCTTATCAGCAGTTGACAAGACGATGGGATGAAACAGTAGACTGTAAGTTTTCCAGGGAGTTACTGAACTATCCTGACAAGATACAGATAAACATTACTAGGCAGAATGGGTATAAATGACACACCTCTGTGTAGAGGTTGTGAACAGGAAGACGAGACGGTGGAGCACATCCTTTGTGACTGCCCTGCACTCTCGTCCAAGAGAAGATCCATGCTGGGCGAGTATTGGCTTTCCTTGGCCGACATTAAGGAGATTCCCCTCCGCGACGTTGTCACCTACTTTAAATCAGTAGGATAGGCAGCATACTGAGTGAGAAGTCCAAGGAAGTTTGAAGGTGTATGGAAGCCCAATGCTATGGCCCATTCGATCCAAAAATGTCCAGCCCAGTATGAAAATAACTGTCAGAGTTGGCCCCGCCGATTCTGCGCAATAACAAAATTCCACGAAATAATTTAATAATGTGTTGCCTACTTACACACTGATAAATCAGTGTGAAGTTAGCCAACACATTATGGTTATATCCCTCTAGAATGCTGTTCTCCATGGATATTGGTAATATTAGAACAATATATATGTTAGTGGTCTGTTCTTTTGTGCACAGTCATGAACGATTGCAGATCGTCATAAACCATAACTATGGTACACGAGCTAATGAAAATAGAGAAATACAGCTTCCTGTTAGTCACAACAACCTAAACATTAAATATGTTAGTCATTTTGGGCCCAAAGTTTTTAATATGTTACCCTATATAATTGGGACTGTAATAAATAAAAGAAAATTTAAAGAGTTGTGTAAGGAAGTATAAAAATTGTCAACAGTTTGAAGGGTTGTTTAGTTAATATCGGCTTATAGTTTTATTTTTCTTCATAAGCGAAAATCTGTTCTTTTAGCAATAATTTTAATATTTTTTTTTATATAATACTTAGGTTTTAGGTTATGTTATGCACATACAGATGTTCTTGCATCTAGGTGCATTTAAACAAATGTTTAAATTAGATTTAGTGTTAGTGTTGTTGAAATAGTATTTTGTACTTGTAAATTTGTTATTGTTGTTGTTGAAATAAATAAATACAAGGAGACTACATTATAATTTTATGAGAGCCGGAGTACCGTTTTTTGGATTGATCAAAACCTTCTTATTTTAGTGATTAGTGTTTATTAAATTGTGACTATAATTTTATGTTTATTGTTTGTTACTTATAATATCGTAACAAAATGACTAGAGGTTGTATGGTTTTGTCTTGCAAATCAAGGGTAACATACCGTCTTTTAACTTTAGGTAGTATTTTTATATTTAAATTAGGTGCTTCTTATAAGACGTAACGTTAGGTAACCGAATAAATAATATATCAATTATGAATAATAGAAAATGACAATTTTATAGGAAATATTAGTGAGAAAAGTAAGGCAATCTTAACTATCTTTTAGATGATTTCCACAATGTTTGTGTATTTCTGTGGATTATTAAAAAGAAATAAGGTTTACATTTAGGTACATTTATTTAATTTAATAATTTAGTACACTCTTTTAAAGGATTAAAATTATTGATTACTGGGCAGAGCAGGCAAATTTTAATATATACAGGTCCCTAATTGAATGAAAAAAAGTACAATTTTGGTACGGTTTTTTGGGGCGCTGATTACAAATCTAAAAAAAAAATCGGCAATGTTTCGTTTTCGAGATATTCATCATCAAAATTAAAAATCAAACTAACCTTATTTTTACTATTCCTCCTTCTTTTTGCACAAAATTCTTGATTTTTACACTAAATTGGCACATAATATTTTTATGTTTATTTTACACCTTTTTATTTTTTAATCAAATATGGCTGCTGCCTTTGAACTTAAAAGTTCGCAATTTAATGGAAAAAAGATGTAAAATAAATAAAAATACAAGGTTTTAAAAGTTGTTTATAAAATATTGTGTGCCACTTTAGTGTAAAAATCAAGAATTGTGTACAAAAAGAAGGGAGAATATAGTGAAAATGAGGTTAGTTTAATTTTCAACTTTGATGATGAAGATCTCGAAACGAAACGTTGCCGAAAAGATATTTTTTCAGATTTGTAATCAGCGCCCCAAAAAACCCTGTATACCAAATTTGATCAAAATCGGAGAGAAGGCAACTTTCGAGACAATACCATTTGTTTAAAAATAAATTAGATTTTTGGTTTCTTAATCTTGCATTATCAACTTTTTAAGCTCGACATACTGTACACACATAATATTTAACGGATACTGTTACAATGGATACTCAGGTACCAAAGGTTACTAAACATTTTTAACCACTGTTATTCTGGCTCATGAATGTTTGTTATTAGTGAAAAGTATATGCCTAAAAAGCAGTTATAAAAATGTTCACTTTTTATTGTACAACCAGAATCTTAGAATTAGATTAAACTCTTTTACACTATCTTGCCCTTCTTTTATCACAAAATTGGTGATAAGTACATAACACTATCATACAATGTTTGAAATTTATTTTAAAAAATCGTGTTTTTATTTATTTACAAAGATTTTTGGTAAAAATACAAAACTTCCAAAAATATCGACCATTTAAATAGAAGGCAGTAAAGTGGCGCCATCTATTCTTTCCATATTATATCACATGATATAAAATCTAATATTACACAATAATTTTAAATATTCTATAGTAGTATCCTTTAATAACCAACAATTTTGTGCAAAAAATAAAAAAAAAACAGTGAATGTTGGAATTTGACATTTGATGATGTAACAAATAATTATGGAAATCCGGAACTGACCTACTATTCATTGTGCAAATTCCGCGGGGCCAACCCCCCTATTCCCGCTGCCCTGCACGCCTGGACAATTTTGTTCTACAGTATTGGGCTTCCATACACCTTTAAACTTCCTTGGAGAAGTCCCCTTCAGGAGAAACTACAAAGGGCCTTCTGAGGCCTAGGTGCAGTGTTGTTTATCACCCTCCTCGTTTTCAGATTCAGACCCAGTATGCCCTTTTAAAAGGCGCTGGAACGCATTGCGAGACATTGCAGCGCATTGCCAGACATTAAAACAGGTTGCGAGGTCCTGCATCATTGAAGCATTGTTAGACACTGGCATGGTATGGTTAGACATTGCAGGATACTGCAAAACACTCTGCAGTGCCTTGTCTTTCATTACGATATAATGTTAACCATTTATACGCGTTCCCTTTTATTCCATATATTTCCAGTTTCCTTGCAAGTAAATCCCTATCTAAACAATCTACTGGACAAATCCAGACACATTTCCAATGTACATCACCATTTTCAAGGTGATCCAAAGTTGCTTGCATAAACTGAAAAATTACCGTTTGGGTAGATTTTGCATCTAGTACCCATGCTGGCATTTACTAAACACATTGCCATTTCAAATAATTTTGAAAAACTAATTATCCATCAGTTCTGGATCAGCTTTTTTATACAGAGGCTTTATAAGGCAATTTTTAGATTTTTAGGCTATATTTATTATCGAATTAAATTGAATTTTCCGCTCTCTGATTGACATTTGAACTGAAAAATGGCGGCATTCAAAATTATCCCTTTCGCGCATAGGGGAAGCGAGTTCCATTCCCCTTCCATATCTCTGCTTCGGTCTAGCGACACCCCCGCTGGTTAAGATACCGCTGGTGAACTTCTTGACAGTGTTGACACAAGAAACATGCTTTATTATGCAGAGACTCGGCCAAAAAAATACATTTTAATGAAATAATTTGGGGTCTTTTTAAATACGTCCCCGCATTTTTACGTCTAAAATATAATTGTGAAAAATAAAAAGCCGCTTTACTAACCAGAACTAACCATGACCGACTAGAACTTGGGGCTTTTGAATTTGTCTTAGTTATTTGTAGAAGTTATAAACAAAATTTTAACAACCAACGTATTAGAAAAAACCCGGGGAATATATAATTACACTTCTAAAAAAAATTATAACTTCTACCATATTAAAAAATTTGTTAATAACTTCTATGTAGGGATAATTTAGACAAATACAAAAGCCCTAAGTTCTAGTCGGTCATGATTAGCAAAGCGGCTATTTATTTTCCCCAATTTTATTTCGACGTAAAAATGCGGAGACGTATTGGAAAAGACTCATGATTTGCCTACTTTTCAAATTACGCGCCGGGTTCCTGCATAATAAAGCATTAGGCGTGTTGTTAAATCCATCGATGAATCGTGCGCACTAATCGCTGTTTCATCAAGCCGTTTTTAAATTAATTGATGGAAAAGCGCTAAAGAAAGATGGCGGTTGTTTTAGTAGTATATGGACAAGGATAAAACTAGCGGTAATCTAGTGTGACGTCACGATAGATTTAAGCGCTAAACCATCTGATGAATTTAACAACACGCCTATTCAGTGTAGTACAGGGTAGGAAATGGCGGGACTAAAAACTGGAACTAATGGTAAATAAGTTTCATATTTGATTTTAAACTTATTGCAGAAATAAAAAAAAATGGCTTTATGGTTATGTTTATCAACAAACAAATTCAGGTCTTGTAGTAAAAATACATCTAACTTCACTACTTCGAGAGTTAGAGTAATCAAGTGAAAACTAGTTTACACCAGAATTCATACCAAACACCTAGTCCTAAATTGCCTGAGGATAACAATCGGTTTATTCACAAAAAAGTTGTTTTGTAATGGAAAACAATTTTTTATAAGCCAGCAAGTTCAGTAACTCTTTGAAATAGCTCTATTTGGATAAATATACGTTTGGTAATTTTTCCGGTTACCGGACGTCTGTCAACTTCAAATTTTTTACCAAAGCGAATGTCATTTGTCATTTTGTTGTTACATTTGCATCGATGGTTGTTTTGTGATTATCTGGCTAAAACCGATATTTTCTGTGTTTACGCTGTGTTATCCACATCCGTACCTAAAACTCAGTTATTTAATATCTTACGATGAAAAACTGCGATAATGAAGAAATATCACCTATGTAAAAGGAAATCGTTGAATCAAAGTTAAAATATTTACACGACGAAGAAGGGGGCAATAAAGGGGATTTCGATAAAATTTTCTGCATCTCCGTCCATCAAAGTCAAAATGTCTAAGGAACTTAACATTTATTCCTCTACCGAATTAATTAAAGAAGAATGTCCGGATGTTGACGATTTATTTATAGAAAATAAGACATCCAATTCTTTGATATTAAAAATAGAGCCAAAAAGAGATGTTTCTGAAATCGAAGAAGTAAAATGTATTTTAAATCCTTCTGTTGGGAATGTAGATAGGTAAGTTGTTATCAGTAGCAGGCAGGCCTGTCGAGAAGGGGGCAAAGCAGAGACCCAATACAAGATTTTTAGTTTTTTTTTTTTGCAATAATATGTAAATACTTTAAAATTTAGGGTCACCAATATATTTTTTTAATATCTAGCTTATTATACATATGTACAGTAATGGCCATTAAATCTGGGGCAATTCTTTTTTCCTTTTGTAAAAGAGGCTTATGCCACCTTCTACTGAATATAAATACCTGTTGAAAAACCTGATAAAGAAACAGGTGTCCGTTGTCAGTGTTTTAAAATATTTTTTAAAATGCCAAACTTAACTTTGGATCAAAAAGCAGTGGCGGCTCCTCCATTGGGTCATTTGGTCAATGACCTCCCAATATTTTCGACTAACATTTCCAAACAAAAACATAATAATGATATAAATAAAAATATATATACTTTATTCAACCTTTTAAATTTCCCTTTATTATTCTAAGCATATAAAATCGTTGACCGATTACTAGATTCCACAAGCTTTGCGTAGCGATTTCCAGATCGGTGGTTTCGTTCGTTGGCAAAAAGCCGGGCTGCCAGCCTTTATTGAACGTATTGTGGTAAACGGAGCCGAGTCGAGTATTCCCGATCTAAATTACGATTGTGCGATTTCGGCTGCTTTCCGAATAAGTGTAATCGCATGGTCTGGGTCAACAGCTGCAAAGAGGAAAATTACGCATTTTTCAAGGTGTTTGTTTGTTATCTATATATTTTTGTATTTTCTTTCTTGTAGCAAAGCAATAATTTAGTTAATGTTTTGAAAAACCAACCATTTAAATATGTATTTACAGCAAAAACAGAATGCAATTTCCCAGCATCGGTTTGAACGGCACGGCGAAGAATAAGGCAAATATCCGAATTGCGCTGCCACCTGGCAGCCTTAAAACCGTTTTTAACAAATGCAAATAAAGAACAACGCATTGGATTTGCTCTACAATTTTACTTGGTACCTCCGATTTTTCGGGAAATTATAATATTCACCGATGAAAAAGTGTTTTAGTCATGCTACAATGGGATATTTAAGGTATACAGGCTTCAGGGAACATGATTTGATGAAAGATATACCCAAAAGGACAGAAGTAGTGGGCGATTTTCGGTAAATGTTGGGGGTGGCTGAGTGCACAAAGACTTGGTGTAGGTATGTTATTTTATCAAAGAAAGGTTCAATGCAGAGGTATATATAGATCTACTACAGAATATCATGCTTCCTTCTGTACTGGATTGATTTCCGAACAGAAATTTTATCTCTCAGCAAGATAAGTGTCCCTTTCATACGGCTGGGCAAGTCTATGAATGGATGGAAGAGCAGCCTATCAGGGTTTTACCGTGGCCCGCACCTAGTCCAGATTTAAATGTTATGAAAAATGTTTGGGGCTTATTAGTTAAAAAATAAATAAGGGAAATGAGTTTAGGCCGCAAAATGTAAACGAACTTAAGGATAAAATTTTAGAGGCGTGGAATGAGTTACGAGGAAATCCGGACTACGCCCAGACTTAGGTCCATTCCATGCCTGGAAGGCTAAACTTTGTCTTAGAAAAAAACGGGGCCGCAATAAAATATTAAATTTATTTATTTATTTATCGTTCAGTACATACAGGTAAAATCCAAATAGTACATAAAAACAAAAAAATATACATTTTACATAAAGGTCAAGAACTTACATTTGTCATAAAAAACTATTCTAATTTAAAAGAAAACAACAACCAAACGAAGAGAAAAACAAAAAAAAAACATACACAATGTTATAAAATAAACAGTAATGGGAAACAATCAGGTAACAAAGAAACGATTGGCAGCACAAGTTATAAATTGCAATATTTTGTTTATTAATTGTTCTGAATTGAGAGATATAAGTATGATATTAGTTTTTTCTTAAACGTGGGTAGGGTGCAGTTAAGATCAAGATTAGCAGGAATATATGTGTTAAAATACCGCATAATGCGATTCATAACACTTTCTGCCCACATCTGTGCGACTTCTATTGATCGCGAATGTATTATGAAGTCGAGTATTGTGAGAAGGCACTCGAAAGTTAATGAGCGCAAGAAGATCAGGGCAGTTTATATTATTTTTGAATATTTGAAATCCATACATTGTAGTCAGGTAAATTCTACGGAATTCCAGGCTATCAATACCCAAAAATTGCAGTCGCTGATGGTGTGATAGAAGACTTTTATCCACCCCAAGTTTATAAAGAAGGAAATTTGCAAATTTTATTTGAACACGTTCAATTCGCTTAACATGAATCTTATAGCAAGGTGACCAAAATTTATTTGGAAGGATATTTAAATTGTTAATTAATTTATTAATTTGTTAGTTTTTATAAAATATGAATATTTTCTTTTACCTTTTGCTTTATTTATAGTAATTAAAAATAAAACAAGGTAAAAAAGCGATTTACAAAAATTGGCAATAGTCAGAATTTTAGAAATTCTTTGCACGAGATTTTATAGCCATCACTGTACATGTTTAATTTATCGATAGCTTAAAAAACTCATATGGCACAAGATATATTTTGCCTAGAAAGTTATAATTCTCGTTTTAAACAATAAATTCTTTTTTTTTAAGTTCCTCATTTATGGATTACAATTTGGTACAGCCCTTATTGTTTATAAACAATGAATATTTTTTTTTACCACATACAGAATAACCCAAGGATAATATTAATATCTTTCTTTTTAAAGTCACACTTTTATTTTTTACAGATTCAATAATTTATCTACATTTAGCAAATGGAAATTAAAAAACGAGGAAGTAGATATTAAGGAGGAAGATTTCGAACCAACTGAAAAGAGGTATTTCTACTTTAATAGAATTTCAGATCACAACTTCGTTTTAGACACTTAAAAAGCAGCTAGACATATACATAGTACCGTGAGTGCCGGGTTTTCCGATGTGTAACCCATCTTTTTCCCCAGTTCTGTCAACCCTTTCCAAGCACTGAAACATGCAAATATTGCATTTCACAGCACCACGGACGTAATTTTTAATAACTACTACCTAAATATGTCTCCCCGTCGGGGAATCGAACCCGGATCGCTGGCATCGGGTGGCGAGCCGAGGCTCTGACCACTACGCTACCGGAGAGACACTTAAACAGGGTGTTTTCTAATTGTACGTCAATATTTAAAGAGGCAATTTTTGGGTCCATTTTACGAAGAAAACTTCATATGAATGTATGTCCTAAACGTCTTAAATTTTGAGATACAGGGTGGTAAAATTTTTAAAAATAAATCATTTATTATTAATATCTGTAATACCACTTTAGATATTTCAATTAAATTTAGCATACATGTATAAATAAATAAAATGTGGTACACTAAAAAATGCCTTGATACATTTAACTAAGTACATTTAAGCCAAATTTCATTTAAATATTTAAAGTGGTATTGTAAAATGATTTATTTTTGAAAATTTTACCACCCTGTATCTCAAAAGTTAAGACGTTTAGGACATACGTTCATATGAAGTTTTCTTCTTAAAATGGACCCAAAAATTGCTTTCCTAAAAATTGATTGATTGATTTATTGATGTACTATTAGAAAACACCTTCTATAATGTTTTATATAAATAAAAAATTTATAAATTTACCAACCATGATATTTTGTTTCTCGTAAACAGTTGATTTTATCGATGTCAATCAAGAATACTTGTTTTTTTTAGTTTAAGGTTAAAGCTATCCAAAAATAATATTGTTGAGCCTTTATCATACAGGGTGTTAAAAAAATTGCTATTATTGTGTCAGAGCTATGCCGTTCCTGGCAAACTAAATAAGCCATATATGATTTAATAGGTTCATTTTAAGAAGACTTATCTAGTAACCATTATATAAAAAAATATTAAATTTTCCCTAGTATTTTGAAAGTTATTTAAACAAAAACGATTTCCAGGGGCGTCTGTTATGTACCTGTATCTCCGTAGGGGAGAAAAAAGTTTATGGGAACTTGTCATAATATTTTTAGGTTTTCTATTAAATTTCGAGAGATTGCCCACATATTCTGGGACACCCAGTATAGTACCAACATAAATGTTGAGCACTTAACTTTTTTTGGTTTTTAGGATGTTTGCTGATTGCAAAATTCAAGAAAAGCATAGTAATAGTATAATTGAAAACGGTCGTCAAGATATGCTAAAACGGGACTTAAAGGAGCACACCATACACCATAAGAAACCTGGTTATAAAAATCCCAAAGATGTCGATGTGTTTAAATGCGATCAGTGTGATTATCAAACTTGTTGGAAAAACAATTTAAAGTCGCATCATCTTCGGCATAAAAATCCCGAAGAAATGTATATGTTTAAATGCGATCAATGCGATTATCAATCTTTTCGGAAAAACAATTTAAAGGCTCATCTCCTCCTGCACAAAAATCCCAAAGATGTTAAAATGTTTAAATGCGACCAGTGTAATTATCAAACTTTTAGGCTAAAGGATTTAAAGAGGCATCTTTTTCGACATAAAAAGCCCAAAGATGTAGATGTTAGTATGTTTAAATGCGATCAGTGTGACTATCAAACTTCTTGGAAAAGCAATTTTAAGAGGCATCATCTTCGGCATAAAAATCCCGAAGAAATGTATATGTTTAAATGCGATCAATGCGATTATCAATCTTTTCGGAAAAACAATTTAAAGGTTCATCTTCTCCGGCATAAAAATCCCAAAGATGTTAAAATGTTTAAATGCGACCAGTGTAATTATGAAACTTTTAGGATTACCGATATAAAGAGGCATCTTTTTCGACATAAAAAGCCCGAAGATGTAGATGTTAGTATGTTTAAATGCGATCACTGTGACTATCAAACTTTTCAGAAAAGGAATTTAAAGATGCATCTTCTTCGGCATAAAGATCCTAAAGATGTTATTATGTTTAAATGCGATCACTGTGACTATGAAACTTTTCAGAAAAGGAATTTAAATATGCATCTTCTTCGGCATAAAAATCCCGAAGATGTTGATATGTTTAAATGCGATCATTGTGATTATCAAACTTTTCGAAAAGGAAATTTTAAAAAGCATTTTGTACGGCATAAAACTCCTTAAGATGTTACTATGTTTAAATTCGATTAGTGCGATTATTAAACTTTTTTAAAAGAGATTTAAAGATACATCTTCTCCGACATAAAAATCCGAAGACCATTAAAAGTAAAATTACCATGTACACTTTGACAAATTCCTAAACATATTAGGTTCTTAGAACTTTTATAATAACATTTTAAATTTATAAAGTTAAATAAAGCAAAGAAAAAACATTTTAACAGAAATTTAAATTTTGTGTTATATTGAAATTGTGAAATTGAAATTGTTTATTCATGTTACTACAATAACATTTTTTGTTTACACACGTCATATAAAAGATATACAATACAATATATTAATGAATAATAGAATTAATTGCAAAGAATGAAACACATACAAAAATGTTAAAACCTATGATTAATAAACTCATTTAAAGAATAAAACGCGTTCTTCAATAAAATCTCCTTAATCCTAGTTTTAAAATGTCTCACCTCCAACAGCTTTATATGATCTGGGAGTAAGTTATAAAATTTTATTGCCCAGTATCCTGGACCAGTCTGACACCTTTTTAGCCTCCAATAAGCTGGTATTATATTTAGTTTGCTTCTGGTATTATGTTCATGTATCTCCTCATGAGACTGATATGACTCTAGATTTTGCTTTATATATATTAGGTTTTCATATATATATTGTGATGGAAGTGTAAGAATTTTAAGATCTCGAAAAGCTTGCCTACAGTCATCTCGATAACGAAGTCCAGCCACGATCCTAACTGCTTTTCTTTGTAATAAAAACGGCCTGTGCACATCAGCAGAGTGTCCCCAGACCAGAATGGCATATGAAAGATGAGAGTGGAATATTGAAAAATATGCAACTCTCAAGATATCGGCAGTGACACAACTTTGGAGATTTCGCAATGCAGAAAGGTTCCTACTCAACCTACCGCAAAGTGCATCTATGTGCATCCCCCACTGCAGCTTTGGATCAAGATGAACTCCAAGAAACCTGATCTGACTTAGATCCTGATTTATATTTCCAATATTTCTCATGGAAAACACAACCTGTTGAGTTTTATCCCCATTCAACAGCAGTCTGTTCAATCTGAACCAGTCCTCAGCCCGTCCCCGCGCCTCCAGGACACTATCAAGTGCCCCCTGAAGAGAGTCAGACGAACAGAAGACTGTCGTGTCATCAGCAAAGAGAGTGTACTTTGCCCTGTTTTCTATGGAGGGTAGATCATTAATATATATTAAGAAAAGTATGGGCCTCAGCACAGAGCCCTGTGGTACTCCAATATTAGTCACTCTCTCTGTTGACTCCACCCCAGACACTCTCACCATTTGTACCCTGTTTTTGAGGTAAGATTGTACTAATTTAATACTCTGAGGGCTAAAGTTATAGTTTTTGAGCTTTTGTAGGAGTATATTATGACTCACACAATCGAATGCTTTGCTTAAATCACAAAGCAATACTGCGCTAAATTCTTGTTGATGAAAGGATTCGACAGTGTGGGAAACCAGGTCCAGAATACCCAGAATAGTATTCTTCCCTTTTCTAAAACCAAACTGACATTCTGAGAAATAGCCCCTTTCCTCGAGAAAACTAACCATAGTCATACATCTCTCCACAACTTTGGAGATAATAGGTAATAGTGAAATTGGCCTATAGTTTTCTGGTAGCTGAGAGTCTCCCTTCTTAAAAATCGGAATGATGATTGCCCTCTTTAAGTCTGATGGGAAGGTACTTTCACGGAAACAGATATTTATCAGCTTGGTAAGGGGACTTAATATAGTGTTTTTAATAGATTTAATCAGCTTTACATTCAGACCAAACACATCTCGACTGTTTTTATTTTTTAAGTTGTTGATGACATCCCGTACCTGATTAAAAGTAACTGGGGAGAATGAAAATTTATTATTCGGTGAGACAAAGTTGACCTTGTCAGGTATGAAAAGGTTGAGCAGGGGAATATCCTTAGTTAGATTTTCTGCCACTTCAGAAAAATATTGATTAAAGGTGTTGGGAGTAATTATATTTCTACTTTTCTTCCATCTCACTTTAACTAAAACGATATGTCGATATTTTATTCGATGTGTTGAAGGAAAAACGACCAATCATATCCAGTATGCCCTACATATTACAGACAGACATTACTAGCCCTGAGGAGACCACGCTACAGCTCAGGTCTGGCACTAGAATGTCACCGTGCCCTTGCGGATGCTTCCAGCAAGAATGTGGTCACCCGCACATTCTTTGTGACTGCTCCGCACTCCTCGTCCAAGCGAAGATCCATGCTGGGCGAGTATTGGCTTTTCTTGGCCGACATTAAGGAGATTCCCCTCCGCGACGTTGTCACCTACTTTAAATCAGTAGGATGGGCAGCATACTGAGTGAGAAACTACAAAGGGCCTTCTGAGGCCTAGGTGCAGTGTTGTTTATCACCCTCCTCGTTTTCAGATTCAGACCCAGTATGCCCTTTTAAAAGGCGCTGGAACGCATTGCGAGACATTGCAGCGCATTGCCAGACATTAAAACAGGTTGCGAGGTCCTGCATCATTGAAGCATTGTTAGACACTGGCATGGTATGGTTAGACATTGCAGGATACTGCAAAACACTCTGCAGTGCCTTGTCTTTCATTAAGATATAATGTTAACCATTTATACGCGTTCCCTTTTATTCCATATATTTCCAGTTTCCTTGCAAGTAAATCCCTATCTAAACAATCTACTGGACAAATGCAGACACATTTCCAATGTACATCACCATTTTCAAGGTGATCCAAAGTTGCTTGCATAAACTGAAAAATTACCGTTTTGGTAGATTTTGCATCTAGTACCCATGCTGGCATTTACTAAACACATTGCCATTTCAAATAATTTTAAAAAACTGTAATTATCCATCAGTTCTGGATCAGCTTTTTTATACAGAGGCTTTATAAGGCAATTTTTAGATTTTTAGGCTATTTTTATTATCGAATTAAATTGAATTTTCCGCTCTCTAATTGACATCTGAACTGAAAAATGGCGGCATTCAAAATTATCCCTTTCGCGCATAGGGGAAGCGAGTTCCATTCCCCTTCCATATCTCTGCTTCGGTCTAGCGACACCCCCGCTGGTTAAGATACCGCTGGTGAGCTTCTTGACAGTGTTAAGTGGATTAAGTTAGGCGGCTACAGCCGTTCAAACTTGTGCTCTAATTGAGACTGTCATACATGTTTTTAAATGCGTTCACTGTCTCCGCACAAACATAACTGTTCGGTAAATTGTTCCACTTCCTGACTATTCTGTTTGATAGAAAGTGTTGACGACAGAGCTTATAAAAACGCTCTTGTTTTAACTTGTATGTATGCCCTCTTAATCTGTCGTTTCTGTTTAACTGGAAGAAGTTTAAGCTGACAGAATAATGCCCATGCAATATTTTAAAGGTCTCTATAAGGTCTCCCCGAGTTCGACGCTCTGACAAAGTTGTTAAGTTTAAAACTTTCATTCTTTCCTTATAAGATAAATTACGGATAATTGGACACATTTTCGTGATTCTTCGTTGGGTTTGTTCCAAGGCATGTATATCAACAAAATATGGGTTCCATACTGATGCTCCATATTCAAGTATTGGGTGTATATATGTCTTATAAATTCTTTCTAAAAATTCTGGCAAGATGTTCTTAAATGCCCTCTGTACCATGTATGAAATAGTGCTGGCTTTTTTAACTATCTTTCCTATATGAAGCTTCCATTTAAGATCATTAGAGATCAGAATCCCTAAATCTTCTTAAGTGGATACTGTTTTTAAGGTGACTTCTCCAAGAGTGTACTCTAAACAAGGATCGTTAGAGCCTATATGCAGTACTGAACACTTCTTTATTGAGTTGCAAAGACCATGTAGAACAACATTCTTCTATTGTTTTTAGGTCATTTACTAGTACATTGTAGTTTTTTATTGGGTTATTATACAACTTGGAGTCATCAGCATATATGGAGAGAGGAGATGTTATTTCTTTTGCAAGATCACAAATAAAAACATTTAACAGGATTGGTTTCAGAACAGAACCCTGTGGCACTCCGCTAGTAACTCTGTATGCACGGGAAAGTTTGTCATTTATTCTGACACGACATATCCTGTCTGATAAAAAGTCCTGGATTCAATTTAGTAAATTTCCCCTTATACCAAAATGTTCCAATTTTTGAAGCAGCCTTTTGTGAGGTACTTGGTCGAAAGCTCGACTAAAATCTAAATAAATAATGTCCACTGGCTGGCTTTGATCTTGCAGTTTTGTTCAATTGTTTACACATTTTAACAGATTAGACACTGTTGATCTACCTCGTAAAAACCCATGTTGGTTGTCATTTAAACGCCATTGTTTAATAAAAAGGTGGTTAATTCATCAGCAACTAGTTTTTCCATTAACTTGCATGAAATAGATGTAAGACTTACTTGCCTATAATTCTTAGCTTAGAACTTCTACCATATCAAAAATTATAAAAAATTTGTTGATTACTTTTGTGTAGGGATAATTTAGACAAATTCAAAAGCCCTAAGTTCGTAATGGTCATGATTAGTTTTGGTTAGCAAAGGGGCTTTTTATTTTCCCCAATTGTATTTATATACCTATTTGTTAGTAAAAAAATATTAAAACATGTTTTTATTATATTTTGCCTAGAAAGTTATAATTTTTGTTTTAAACGATAAATTTCTTTTTTTTTAGTAACTCATTTATGGATTATAATTTGTTACAATCCTTATTGTTTATAAACAATAAATAAAATACATAAAAACACTGAAATATTCAAAAAATGCCAAACTGTTAGCAATTGATAATCTATGTGAATAGTTCCAACCCTTTACCACATGCAGGATAACCTAAAGATAATATTAATATCCCTTTTTTAAATTCATACTTTAATTTTCTTTTTATTTTTTACAGGTTCAATAATTTATCTACATTTAACGAATGGGAATTAAAAAACGAGGAAGTAGATATTAAGGAGGAAGATTTTGAACCAACTGAAAGGAGGTATTCCTACTTTAATTGAATTTCAGATCACAACTTCGTTTAAGACACTTAAAAAGCAGACATACATAGTTCAGTAAATGAAGTCCGAAGAAACCTCAAACCTGAAGGTCAGGTTGGGCCGTCACAATTTTTTTTAAATTTGCAGATATTAATGTATACAACAACCTCTGAAAATATCATATATAAAAAAATGTCCGCAAGTGCCTAAAAATTGGCCCTCAAGAGCCCGGCAATCCGTTTTTTCAACTAATTTAGTGGATATCTCCGGAAGTATGACACGCAATTCGTGTTTGGACGAAAATGAAGAGCAGTTTATTAACTGCAAAAAGGATACTTATCACTTTTGTAAAAAATTTGATAGTTTGTGCAATAATCATCCATAAATGCGACGAGTATTTTTTGCACCTGACTCGTATCTCGAAAGGTGCTTTAAGCTACTTAAACTTCCAAACGGACGGACTAATTTTTAAATAACTCACGTAAAAATGCATATTTTTGCATGATTCAAAGTTTTTATGAAAGAAGAAACTTGTAGCAAGAATATCTTGTTACTGTTTCCTTTTTTTTGTTTGTTTAGAGTTTAGAACATTAAAAAATCTAACCCAAAGTTAGTTTTTGCTCGATAATTTGACCTTCCTATCAATATTTTTTTTTATAAAAAGTAATTTTACCGAATCCTTTTGGATAATGGGGCTTTGGAGGATGTTGAATACATTCTGAAAAACTCAATAAATATTTTTTGTGTATTTTTATAAACAACGTGTTGTTCTTAGGGCGGTTCTTTTAAATTTCCGGGGTTTTTGAAAATGCTCGGGTTTATCGCTAATTAATATATATTCAAGGAGCATATCTTTTAACAATGCATATCATTCAAAAGCCTAGAATGTCCCCTTCTCGATAGCACTCTTCTTTTTTTCCAAATTTTTTAGTTTTCTGGAAAATCGAGAAAATTCTTGTCCCAATTAAAACTCGACATTTTTTTTTGATGATTACTTTCTCTTCGTGCTCAAATTTTTTGAGCTTTACAGTTGTATTAAAGATCATATTCTGACCTTTTTATCAATATATTTACATAAAGTACTTTAATAAGTGTACGACAAAAAAATTCTGCCTTTAAATTTTCTCTAAGTAATTGTGTTATTTATTGTTTTGTTCCGTGCGCGTCCCATTCATGTATAGTATCGAACAGCCGTCTGCTACAGCGTGTCCACTCACATTGTCTTCAATACTTTCTGCTTTTTTATTTACAAACAATTTGTGTAAATAGGATTGTAAATTTTGAATGCATACTTTTATTAATCAAAAGAAAGTGTAAAAAGTGAAAAAAATTGCCTTACTTTTTATTTTTGTTTTCAGAGAAAACGTCTTTAGAGAAAAACGTGGCAATATTTAAATTTTTCCCGTTTTCTTTTTTGGAGCACAAGGTAAGGGTTTATTTTTGTTATCCAAAGTTACATAAAGATCATTTATTTATCATTTTATTATTATCATTTATTTTAGCTGGTAGTTCACAGAACAGACAATTGGAACAAAAATCAAAGACTGGGCTTTGTTGGCTTGTTCGTTTTTTCTCTTGGGGCTTTGGGGAAGGTCAAATCTTTTTGTAAAGTCTTTAACAAAGTGACTGTTTGGATAATTTAGCTTGCCATTATTTATTGGGGAGTACTTCCTCCTACACTTCCTATGCATTTCCAGAGAGGATTTTTCTTCTGTAGAAACACATGGTGGTTGTCCTTTCTCATCTTGCTTACATCTATTAAAGTTGCTAATCCACGTGTTACCATCACAGCGTCTTTACTCAGATCTTTGTTATAAATAAAACATTCCATCGTACCATAATTTACTTTGACATTCATATTTCTGCCACAAAAAAAAGGCAACAAAAATTGGACTTCCCTACAGTAAATAAATGATCTTTATTAAACTTGGAATAACAAAAATAAAACTTACCTTGTGCTCCAAAAGAGGAAACTGGAAAAACTTAAATATTGCCCCGTTTTTCTCTAAAGACGTTTTGTCTGAAAACTAAAATAAACAGTAAGGCGAATTTTTTTTACACTTTTTACATCTTCTTCCAAATGTATGCATTCAAAATCTACAATCCTACTTACAAAGATTGTTTATGGTCCTTGAATATTTATTAATTCCCGATTGACCCGAGCATTTTCGAAAACTCCGAAAATTCAAAAAAACCGGCCTAAGAAAAACACATTGTTTATAAAAATACACAAATATATGTATTGAATTTTGCGGAATGTATTTAACACCTTCCAAAGCGCATAATCCAAAAGAATTCGGTAAAAGTACTTTTTATTAAAAAAAATATGAACAGATTGATAGGAAGGTCAAAATATCAAGCAAAAACTAACTTTGGCTCGAGTTTTTAATATTCTAAAGAAACAAAAAAGTGAAATAGTAACAAGATATTATTGCTACACGTTCCTTCTTTCATGTAAACTTTAAATCATTCAAAAGTATGTATTTTTACGTGAGTTATTTTAAAATTAGTCCGTCCGTTTGGAAGTGTAAAACGTTTAAAGCACCTTTCGAGATACGAGTCAGGTGCAAAAAATAATCGGCGCATTTATGGCCGATTATTGCAAAAACTATGAAATTTTTGACAAAAGTGATAGAAATCATTTTTGCAGTTAATAAACTGCTCTTCATTTTTGTCCAAACACGAATTGGGTAAGTGTTATATTTCGGGAGATATCAATCAAATTAGTTGAAAAAACGGATTTCCGGGCTCTTGAGGGCCATTTTCAGGCCCTTGCGGACATTTTTTTATATATGATATTTTCAGAGGTTATTGTATATATTAATACCTGCAAATTAAAAAAAAATTTGACGGCTTAACCTGATCTTCAGGTTAAAGGTACGTTTCCTTCCACGCGGCCGCCGCATGCGACTAACGCACTACGTTCAAGCACTCCTACTCATGTTTTTAAATGTGCCTGGTTTGTTCCAAGCGGCCGTCGTATGGGTCCGCTGTCAACGACTGCGATTGATGCGACTGGACTGCTGAAGAAGCAGTGTAGTCGCAGTCGTGTCTGCGACTGATATTTTGCTTGTGTTGTTTTGTGTGGAATGTATTAATGTAGTATAACAACCCTCATCGCGTCTTTGCTGAAATATTGGATTTATAGGGGCATTGCTATGTTTCAGGTTGGCTAATTGTAATAGTATTTCGTTATCCTTTTCTAAAAATATTATGCTTCTAATCACAACTCTTACAAAGATTATTCCTTTCACATAATAATTTACATTATTGCGCTTTGAGCCGCGGTCCTAAGAAACCACCTGATTAAACGGCGGCCGCATGCGTTAGTCGCATGCGACGGCCGCGTGGAAGGAAACACACCTTAACACCTTCGTTTACTGTACTAACAACCAAAACGGAGATACGTTGTGTTACATACATACCAAGACAGTATGTGTAGTTTTCCTTAACTAGATACTGGATGTCATGTCGACGGGAATGGAAATAGTAATCAATGGAGTCAATTATTGGCTTCTCTAATTATTTTGGAGAAAAATTCTATTGAAGTTTATTGAAGAGCATGCAAATCTACGTCCATGGTAAAAACTTTAGATGTTTCGGTTACACTGTTTGCAAGTTAGATGCTTATATATTTTTAGAAGTTGTTACTTTATTATCGCCCCATTTTTTTTTGGAATGAAATTTTTGTCTTGAAAATCAGATATTTCCAGACGTATGGAAGAAGGGTATTATAATAAATATTCCGAAACCAAACAGCAACCACAAGTTAACACAAAATTACCGTTCTATAATGCTGTTACCCGCTCTGGGAAAACTTTTTGAAAAGATATTAAAAAATATGATTTCACAACAACGACATAAATACTTTTCATACAATATAAAAGACATTCCATAATACCCTGGCTGTTCGGGAATATTTACACTATGCTTTTAATGGAAATTATTGACCTACATCACACCATAAATTGGCCAGTCAGGTCTTCTGGTATTTCGCCAAATTACTTTTTCCTCTGCTATTTTTGCAGAATGCAATAAAATTTCAATTTACCAGCTAGCCAATGTTAAAAGACAATTTTATATTATCTCGTCGCCAATGGAGAAAAATTTGAAACTTTTTTTTTAATCTTATGTTTATTTTAAGCATATTATTTGTAATAGTAATAATAATTTGTTGCATGTAAATATTATAAATGCCATAGTTCTTGAGATTTGTTACTTTAGTTTAACTTAACTTGATTCGTCTGCTATGGACGTAGATTTGCATGCTCATCAATAAACTTCAATAGAATTTTCCTTCAAAATAATCAGGAAGGCCAATAATTTACTTTGTTAAAAATTACATGGAATTTTCTATATCCCTTCCGACGATGCACCACCCGGTATATATGAGTTTAATGTTTTGCTATTGATTTTTTGCCACTAAGTATTATATATTACCAACAAAAAAATAGGTACTAACTAGGCTACTTTCTTTGGTTTTAAGGATGTTGGCTAATTACATTAATCAAGAAAAACAGAATGATAGTATAATTGAAAATGGTCGTCTAGAAATGCCAAAACGATACTTGAAGGAGCATCCCAATTACCATAAGAAACCTGGTCCTAAAAGTCCCAAAGATATTGATGTGTTTAAATGCAATCAGTGTAATTATCAAACTTCTTGGAAAAACAATTTAAAGAGGCATCATATTCGGCATAAAAAACCCGAAGAAATGTATATGTTTAAATGCGATCAATGCGATTATCAATCTTTTCGGAAAAACAATGTAAAGGTGCATCTCCTCCGGCATAAAAATCCCAAAGATATTAAAATGTTTAAATGCGATCAGTGTAATTATCAAACTTTTAGGAAAACCCTTTTAAAAAGGCATCTTTTTCGACATAAAAAGCCTAAAGATGTAGATGTTAGTATGTTTAAATGCGATCAGTGTGACTATCAGACTTTTCAGGAAAGAAATTTTAAGATGCATCTTCTCCGGCATAAAGATCGTAAAGATGTTAGTATGTTTAATTGTGATCAGTGTGACTATGAAACGTTTCGAAAAGGTGATTTAAATATGCATCTTCTTCGGCATAAAAATCCCGAAGATGTTGATATGTTTAAATGCGATCATTGCGATTATCAAACTTTTCGAAAAGGAGATCTTAAGAATCATATTGTCCGGCATAAAAATCCTGAAGGTGTTTCTATGTTTAAATGCGATCATTGTGTTTATCGAACTTTTCGAAAAGGAGATTTTAAGAAGCATTTTGTCCGGCATAAAACTCCTAAAGATGTTTCTATGTTTAAATGCGATCAGTGTGACTATCAGACTTTTCAGAAAAGAAATTTAAAGATGCATCTTCTCCGGCATAAAGATCCTAAAGATGTTACTATGTATAAATGCGATCATTGTGATTATAAAACTTTTCGAAAAGGAGATTTTAAGATTCATATTGTCCGGCATAAAAATCCTGAAGATGTTTCTATGTTTAAATGTGATCAGTGTGACTATCAGACTTTTCAGAAAAAAAATTTAAAGAGGCATCTTCTCCGGCATAAAAATCCTGAAGATGTTTATATGTTTAAATGCGATCATTGTGATTATCAAACTTTTCGAAAAGGAGATTTTAAGAAGCATTTTGTCCGGCATAAAACTCCTGAAGGTGTTACTATGTTTAAATTTGATAAGGGTGACCATTAAACTTTTTAAATGAGAGATTTAAAGATACGTCTTCTCCGACATAAAAATCCCGAATACCATTAAAAACGTATATAAACTTGGCTAGCCCAAGTCAAAAAAGCAACGAATTTTAGATCAAAATTAGAAGCTTTTTAAGTGCTATTTAGGTGCGCAGTTGATAAATTGGGTGCCCTAACGATTTTAAAAATTCTGAAAAAACTGTGGGTCTGCCAGGTTTTGAAAATGTAGATGACCTATAATCAAAAAATTCTTTTTAATAAATAAAATGGGTAGGAATTAAGTGCTCATTGAGTGCTTTTAGGAACTTAATAGAATTTACCCTTAATTATGGCTAATGCGCAAGGATTTTTCATTTTTACAAAAAATATAAATTTTTTAATACTGTCAATCCTGGTCAAGATGGTTATGAGATTATTATATTGTCATATTTTGTTGGGTCTGATACACATTACGACCGTCTTTATTTAAGATTTTTTGTAGGTGTGTAGAGGTAATTTAGACAAATTCAAAAGGCCTCACTTCTGGTCGGTCATGAATAGTTTTGGTTAGTTAAAGCGGCTTTTTATTGGGTTAGTTAACTTCCACAAATTTATATATTTCATTTTTTTACACGTTTTTAAACTTTTTACATTTTTCCTCACCTGTGTACTTTTATTTCCTCCACACAATGCATATGCTGTTGTTTTCTCCAAAAAAAATTCTAAATAAAGATGGTCGTAATGTGTATCGGACCCAACAAAATATGACAATATATACTAAGTGACATAGAAATCCGAACACCCCGTTTAACTGGTTTTATTTTAATAAAATTTGGTGATTTTATTTATCTTACTGAAAATAACAATTGGTGGAAGGTGAAAGGAAGAATCCACAGTTTTTTGTTGAAAGACATGTTCATCACACTGTTGGAGTTATGGTTTGGGGTGCTATAGCTTATGGTTCCAGGTCACCTCTAATCTTCATCAGAGGTAACATGACCGCGCAGCGTTATATCCAAGAAGTTTTAGAACCCCATCTTTTACCATATCTTAATACTCTGGCAAGTCCAACTTTCCAACAAGATAATGCCCGACCACATGTTGCAAGAGTCACAATGGACTTCTTTCAACATAATGATGTCACATTGTTACCATGGCCACCAAGATCTTCCGACTTATCCCCAATTGAACATCTGTGGGATATGATGGGTAGGAGATTGCTCAATTTGCAACGTCCTCTTCAGACTCTAGGAGTACTTCGAGAGGAGTTGGTGATTGCACCACAGGAGGACATTGACCACCTGATCAGAAGCATGCCTAGACGCGTTGGAGAATGCGTAACACATCGGGGTGCATCCACACATTATTAAAGGTAAAAGGACTTTAAAGCAATGCATATATTTTAATCATTTACTTATTATGCTTCATTAAGTACTTATACAAAATTTAATTAAAATAAAATCATTTAAAGTGGGTGTTCGGATTTCTATGTCACTTAGTATAATAATCTCATAACCATCTTGACCAGGATCGACAGGATAAAAAATACATATTTTTTGTCAAAATGAAGAAAGTCCTGGGCATTCGCCATATTCGAGGTTGTACCGGTTGAAGTCTTAAAGAAATAAATTTTTTAAATTAATTTAGAGAAATATTTGAAAATTCTAATTTAAGTTCCTAAAAGCACTCAATTAACACTTAATTCCTATCTATTTTAATCCTTAAAAAAGACATTCTTTGTTTATGATTCTGCTAAATTTTCGAAACCTGGCAGACCCACAATTTTTTTTTAGAATTTTTAAAATCATTAGTGCACCTAATTTATCAATTACGCACCTAAAAAGCCCCAAATTTTGATCTTAATTTTGTTGCATTTTTTTTAATTTGGGCTAGCCAAGTTAATATTCCCCCATTAAAAGCGAAAATACGATATACACTTAAACAAATTCCTAAACATATTAGGTATTTAGAACTTTTATAACATTTTATAATTTATCCAGTTAAATAAAGAAAAGAAAAAAGTAAACATTTTAATATAAATTTAAAGTTTGTGTTGTTTTTCTACTTTTCTTCCCTCTAAGCATAACTGAAACGATTTGTCGATATTTTATTCGGTGTATTAGACTCAGTGCCGGATTAACCACGTAGCAATTGCCACGGGCCTCGCGGCACCCACTCACCTCTGGTTAAGCGTAATTTTTAAGTGAAACTTATCAAGATCTGGTATATTGAATCTACTTGATGACGCAAAAACGCGAAACCTTATAACTTTTGCTGCTAAGACAATCCACGTCAGATAATCGGTAACCGACTATTTCCTTGACATTAATAAAACACCGAATTTTATACGGTAAACGCACAAGTTCTACAAAAAGTTGCTTGTGTAAACCAAGGAAGTTTAAAGGTGTACGGAAGGCCAATGCTGTAGAAGAAAATTCTCCAGGCTTGCAGGGCAGCAGGAATAGGGGAATCGGCCCCGCGGAGTTTGCACAATAACTCGTAGGTCAGGTCCGGACTTTCATAATTCTTTTTATCATGAATAAAGTTAACATCATCAAATGTCAAATTGAGACTAAGTATACGTTAACTGTTTTTTTTTGTTTAGTGTTTACACAACATTGTTGGTTAATAAACGAAACTATTATAGAATATTTAAAATTATTGTGTATTACTGGCAACAATACAAGGCACCACTTCACAGCCTTCTATTTAAATAGTTGATATTTTTGGGAGTTTCGTATTTTTACCAAAAATTTTAATAAAATAACTAAGCACACGATTTTTTAAAATAAATTTCAAACATTGTTTGATAGTTTCATGTACTTATTACGAATTCTATGATAAAAAAATTACAAGATAGTGTAAATGAATTTAATCTAATTATCATATTTTAGGATCGATATTTGAAAAATAAAACGTTGAAGAAAAACACTTACCCTAAATTTGTAATCAGCGCCTCTGTATGCAAAAAATCATCGAAATTGGCAAGGGTCACAATACAACAATTAAATAGTGTTATCTCATGCAGATAACATAAACAAATTTAACAAGTATAAATTTTTTTACATAAGAATTTTTTGATATCGACACACAGTCCACCAAGGCTGAGGCTTTAATACTAACGTACCGTTAAGTGTGGTAAAGGGGAGTTTATATACACTAGACCTAAATATTTGGAGAAGGGAACACTTCTGCGGATAGCAGATTCCAGTCTAGACACTCTGGGGATGATAGAACAACCCCAACTGCTCAGAGCAGAAGCCATGAAAATACCTATAAAAATACAACATAGCCTCTCCAGCCCGTCGGTGTAAAGAGAAGGAAACTTTGCTGTAAGTGGGATCATTAATAAGACGAACAGATCTTTTTTGAATGGAATCAAGAATGATAAATAAGAGTTTTAGGAAATCCATTGCCCAGACACAAGAACAATATTTTAAAGATGGTATGATTAGAATAGATACAGATTAGACGGATAGAAATACTTACTGGCTCAAAAGAGGAATCCAAGCTTTTTTAAAGTAGCTGTTACTATGGATGTAATGTTTTGTTCAGCTTAGTTGTTCTAAGCAAAATGATTAATTAACCTCTTTTCGCGACACCGAACATGACTGGGTCTTGGAGCATTAAACTGGACAAGATTTTTGAAGCCCCAATTCAAGATTAGTTTCCGTTAGTTGTGGATAGTTGTGCTTGTGGTTTTATTTTCGAAGTATCGATCATTAAATATGATTATTAAATTAAACTCATTTCCACTATCTTGCCTTTCTTTTATCACAAAATTGGTGATAAGTACAGTAAACTATCATACAGTGTCTGAAATTTATGAAATATAGTCTTGTCTTCGTCGTGTGGCGCCATCTGTTAATCTGTTCTTTCCATCCTTGCGTATTTTATTTCTGTAATCTTATTGGTTCCTTTTAAGAGAAACCATTTTCTCGCCAGTTAAATCGCGTATACGCAAAGAAAACATTGTGAACAATAATTATTGTAAACTATTATTATTGTAATATTTAATCCGCTTCTTTGGACGTATTCGAGGCTTTTGGAAGCGTATTTTTAACAGGAACGACTATCCAGAGAAAGATATTCCAGCTTATGAGCTAGAGTCTAGAGACACTCCGGATAGACAAATTCAAAAGCACTAAGTTCTAGTCGGTCATGGTTAGTTCTGGTTAGCTTCCAAAGCGGCTCTTTATTTTCCCCAATTATATATCAGACGTAAAAATGCGAGAACATATTAGAAAAGACCCATGATTTGTTTTTAACCACTTGTCGGCCTAAAATGAGTGATAGTTTGCAGTCAACTTTTATTTGCGGTCTTTGCTAGGGACCGTCTTTTTCTAACATTATCATAAGCATGATAAGTCAAGTAACCAAAATCTATTGCTACAATATATATGAAATAAACATATTTTTATTAATTTTAATCACCGCATTCTGATTGCAAAATTTAAGTCAGTACTTTTCTTACATTAAATGTATTATTTAGACCCAGGGGTCTCCAAACTTTCCAGCCTTAGGGCCATACTGATTACTCCAGTAAGTTCCGAGGGCCAAAACCATATTATCATTGTTGCCGGTGGTAAGAAGTGAAATAGTCCACTGATGAAAAAAAAGTCCGAAAAAGTACACAACGTTTAAAAAGGCTGCAAATCGGATAAAGTCCGCAAAACGGCAACACTGCATATTATTAATTTTCCTGTCATTATCTGTAATTTCTAGATTAGTCGTAGAGTACGAGCCATGAGGAGTAACGTGACACGACATCTGGTGGACACAAGCGGAAATAGGTAGTACCTTCTATCGCTAACAGATGGCGCTAATAGCACGTACAGAAAATAGATCCTCTCAACTGTTCGACAAAAATGGACATTTTGAGTGGTTTTCTTTGGCCTTGGATGAGTCAACGGATTTGTCAGATACTGCTCAGGTGTTGATTTATATTCGAGGAGTAGATAAAAGCTATGAAGTGCACGAAGAACTTCTTGATATGTATAGTATTCATGGCACAACTACTCCTACAGATATTTTTAAAGGAGTTGAAATGGCCATTAATCAAAAGAACCTTCGATTGAAAAACTTGAAATGTATTACAACTGATGGAGGCAAAAACATGAGTGGGAAAGATAAAGGGGTGGTCGCTCTTGTGTCAAAGGTTGTAGAAAATGACGGTGGTTCAAAACCATTAGTCTTACATTGTATCATTCATCAACAATCTTTGTGCGGAAAATGTTTGAATATGTCTGACGTTCTGAAACCAGTAATATCAACTGTTAATTTTATCAGATCTTTTGGGCTGAATCAACGACAATTCCGACAATTTATTGAAGAGATTGGAGAAACTGACTTACCTTATCATACTGCCGTACGCTGGCTTAGTTGTGGGAAAGTCCTTCAGCGCTTTTTTGAACTTCGAGCAGTAATCGAAATTTTTTTGAATGAAAAACATCGCCCACTTACTGAATTACAAAACAACGCATGGCTGTGGAAAGTTTCTCGGACTTTGATGCTATTGCGAATCAAATTAAGATTTTTCAGAATCCTTTTGATACTGACATTGAAACCCCGGAACTTCAAATGGAAATGATTGATCTACAATGCAGTGATATAATTAAGAACAAATATCAAAACTCATCTTTGTTGGAATTTTATAAGAGTCTTCCACTGACACAATTTGATAATTTGCATAAATATGCTCGTGGTCTGTTTTCTGTTTTTGGTACTACTTATTTGTGTGAGAAAACCTCAAAAATGAAGTACACAAAAAATGTTTACAGATCGAAATTAACTGATGAGCATCTTAAATCTCTTTTAATAATTGGTACAAAAAAAATTAGTCCACAACTACAAACTATTGTCAGTGGAAAATCTCAATTACATAAATCTCATTAGTATTTCATATGTCATTATGTTTGTTATAAGTTATGTGATTATATAAAATGTATAAAATGTTAGTTGGATTCATTTCAATAATTTGTTAGTTATTATATACTGAAGTTAAATTTTCTGCATATTATACATGTCTTTACTCATTACAATTCTGTGTTTCTTTATCCAACTTATCACAAAAACAATAACAATAAGCCTACAAGAATGTTATGAGTTAGCGGAGTTAGCCCATTACCATATCAATGTAGATGTCATATTAATAATTATTCAACATAAAATTAGAATACTTCAGTAAACTAAATTTAATTTGCTATAAAAATTATTTGTTCTCTAAAAGGAGTTTTCAAGTATGCTAGCTCTCCGCGGGCCGGACAAAATCTGTCCGCGGGCCGGATGTGGCCCTCGGGCCGTAGTTTGGAGACCCTTGATAGACAAAGCCTACTTTTTAAATAACGCGCCGAGTCTCTGTATAATAAAGCGTTTCATGTGTCAACACTCATCAAATTTTGGCGACATACCGCGTTGAACATTGTTAGGACAGTTAACATACCGGTTTATTTTCGCGAGAAGCGGTAACGTAGGGGAAGGTCTTGTGACGTCACTATCTACGTCATTACTTTGTACCCAGTATCTACCGCTATCGCCACTGGTCAGGAGGAGCGTTAATAATGGTTATGTCAAGTTTAAATTTAAAATAATGAAGGATTCGAGGCTTTTCCATTGTTTTGGTTCTTGTGATGTTTTTTTTTGCTATGGTTTAACAACTATTTGGATTGCAGATTTTTTGGTTTATTAGTTAATTTCCAAATGGATGAATTAGTGCAATTATATTTAAATCATAAAGAAAAAAATTACTTGTTATAGTTGACTTGGAAACAGCTACTATCTTATTAAATGAAAAATTGAGTTTATATATTATTTTTTCGACTTATTTCTTAACTCTTCAAAGACCTTACATTTAAATTTAAACTTAAAAGTGTATTAAACGATTAGTTTGTAAGTTGACATACGTAAACCGTTTCGTTTTTGCGAGGATAGGCGGGTTAAACACGGTTAGAATGGTGGGGGAAAGAACTGATATCAACCAGTATTTAAGAACAGTAAGTCACGAAAAAATCCTTACTGTCAAGAAGCTCGTGAGCCAAAATATCCGGGGTATCGCTAGAGTAAGACTCGCGTCTAGAGGTATCTCGTGATCACGAGCTTCTTGACAGTGTTGACATATGAAACGCTTTATTATGCAGGGACTAGGTTAAAAAATTACATATTAATGTAATAATTTAGGGTCTTTTTTAATACGTCCCCGCATTTTTACGTCTGAAATATAATTGGGGAAAATAAAAAGCCGCTTTGCTAACCAGAACTAACCATGACCGACTAGAACTTAGGGATTTTGAATTTGTCTAAATTATTTGTAGAAGTTATAAACAAAATTTTAGCAACGTATTTAAAAACCCGGGGAATATATAATAACACTTTAAAAAATTATATAACTTCTACTTTATCAAAAATTATAAACATTTTGTTAATAACTTCTATGTGGGGATAATTTAGACAAATTCAAAAGCCCTAAGTTCTAGTCAGTCATGGTTAGTTCTGATTCCCATTTATGCCCATATACGCCGATTTAAAATTCGACATTTGTGACGTAATCCTTTTGCCCTATTGTTTTGTTTACAAGTAGTACAAAGTCTTAATTTTATCATGTGGTTTACAATACGGATCTAATAGTAGGTGTAAATCCAAATTAGTTTTTAAAAGTTGAATATTTAACATAAATTTATAAAATAAATTCACCTTCTAGGCAATACGGTGACGTCATAAACATAACCTTATCTGCGGACGAATAGTAAAAATCGAGCACTCCTTGTTACGTTTACCACCCTTGATCACGGAGTATCTCTAGACGCGAGTATATAACAGAGAAATCTATTTCTCTGGTATATAAAAGTGAATCGCTTTGGTAAAAAAATTTGAGTAGTCCTATAACCGGAAAAATAAGTAAACATTTATTTAAACAGGGCTATTTTAAAGAGTTAATCTGAAAGCTATAATTAGTTGGCTCGAACTCCTTCAGGAATCATTTTGCCATTGCATTCGGTTAAAAATTTTCAATGTCTGGTTCCAAACCATAGGAAACTATTTAAACATTAAGATGCTGCGAAATGCAATCCCACAACCCAAATATAATCGGTTTCGGTCAGAGCCTCTTTTTGACCTCACGAGTTTGTACTTTTGCACGTGTGATTCTAAGAAGAGGTTTAAGAATCAATCCAAACTTTAAAATTATGCTTTTAAGGCACTACTAAATGGCAGGTAAATTTCTCCTTGATCCTCGAGCAAGAGAGAATGGTTGTACCCTTATTTTCTAAGTCTCGCACGGAAAATGGCAAGGTTGCCTCTAGCAGGCCTATTCTCAAAGATTAAAACTTTTTGGCTTACGAAGAATCACAACAGGATCACCCAAGGGTGGTAAACTTAACAAGGAGCGCTCGATTTTTACTATTTGTCCGCAGATATAGGTTATGTTTGGACGTCACCAGTTTGCCCATTTTGCCCAGAAGGTAGATTTATTTTATTAATTTTTGTTAAATATTCAACTTTTAAAAACTATTTTGCATATGTACTTACTTTTAGAACTGTAATGTATAATAGTTTAAAAAATTAAGACTTTATACTACTTGTAAACAAAACAAACAGGCAAACGGATTACGTCACAAATACCGAATTGACATTTAAATTGCTGTATATGGGCTTAAATGGGATCGAGCACTCCTTGTTAAGTTTATTACCCTTGAGGATCACCATGAATAACCATCGTGCATGAACCTATAGAGGCAGCCTTGCTGCTTGTCCGTGCAAGAGAGAAATAGATATATAACCTTCCTATCTCGCTCCAACATGCTGATTGGTCGGTGGAAGGGAAAAAACACAAGACAGTTTAAAACCTTCAAACTTTCTTGTATATACCCCGCCCTGGGTGCTAAATGGTAGGCCCCAAGGGTGATAGACTTACACAACCACTATACTAAAGGATGGCTTAGTTTGCCGAATTTGTCTGGCAAGGTCAAACTCGCTGTGACGTCACCACCGGTGCTGGCAAAAAATCGCGCCTATGCGTTATATAGCATTTTCGGCGAATTTAGAAAAAGTTTCTTGATGCAAAATAAATTGTAAGCAAAATTTGAATCCCATACATTTAAAAATAGTGTTTTTACATTCAAGAGAAGGATAATATAATCTTATATTTGTAATAAATTAAACTTAAAGCGGAAAAATGACATGATGCATATAGTTTTATTATTTTAACTGCCCTAAGAATTTTATGAAATTAGTTTGGGATACTTAAAAAATAAGTACATAGACATCAAAGAATTACACACAAATTTATTTAGAAACAAAAAATCACAATAAGCATAAGAAAAATATTAATATTTTATTAATTGAAGTAAATAATGGTCACATTTGATTATTGTTTACGGTTATATAAATATAAATTTAAAACTAAAACATTAAACGAGAATAAATCACCTACCTTTACAAAACAATTATTAATTTCACAATTTTTTTAATTTTTCTAAATTTATTACGTTCACTGTCATCAATCACTATTTTTTCTTTTTTTTTAAGTAAGTGTTTTTTTGGCAGGTCTATATTAGGATTACGTAGGTAGAAAAAGTGTAAAATATTGATCACACTTTTATCAAATTAAATATTCCAAGTTGCAATTGCTTATACAGGGTGTCCCAGAATATGTGGGCAATCTCTCGGAATATAATAGAAAACCTAAAAATATTATGACAAGTTCCCATAAACTTTTTCCCTATGACCCTCCCCTGCGGAGATTCAGGTACATAACGGACGCACCTGGAAATCGTTTTTGTTTAAATAACTTTTAAAATACTAGGCGTAATTTAATATTTTTTTAATTTAATAGCTACTAAATAAGTCTTCTTAAAATGAACCCATTAAATCATATTTAATGAGGCTTGCGATCGATTCTACTCTATTTTGGACTTAATACTGGCAAAAAATGTTCCTATTTCTAAGCCAAAAGATAATAAGTATCCACAGTGGTATACTGGTTCAATAATCCTAAACATAAAAAAAAGAGTAAAATTTGGAAAAGATATAGACGATATAAAAATAACGATGATTTTAAAGAGTTTAAAAACCTTCGTAGAAATGTTAAAATTGAAATTGATAAAGCGTATAAAAAATTCGTAGCGGATGCTGAACGAGATTTCTCTTATAATCCTAATAAATTCTGGTCATTTTTAAATGGAAAAAAGAATGTAACTGGTATTCCGTGTAATATGTGCTTTAATAATCAAATGCTAAAAACCCCTCAGGATATAGTTAATGCTTTTGCTGAGTTTTTTCAGTCCACTTATATTGAATCCTCAACTCCCCAATTTACTAATGAAGAAAACTTAAACATTTTATCTTCTTTTTCTATACCTATGGTAGAGAAAAATGTCGTATTGCAGGCAATTAAGGGTCTTAAGCCTAAGTCCACTGCTGGTCCAGATGGCATCCCGGCTTTTTTCGTTAGGGACTGTGCCACTGTTTTCGCAAAACCACTAACTGATCTTTTTAACTTATCTTTGGGTTCCTCCCGTTTTCCGGAGATCTGGAAGAGCTCCAGAATATCCCCAATATTTAAAAAGGGTGATAGGTGTAACGTAAGGGATTATAGATCAATAGTGATATCAAATAATTTTCCCAAAGTTTTTGAAATAGTTTTACATAAAATAATTTTTGCTTACAGTAAACGGACTATAATTAATGATCAACATGGGTTTTTTCCAAATCGCTCAACAATTACCAACCTATTAACGATTAAGCGGTATATCTCAGAAAGTCTGGATTGTGGTGGTCAGGTTGATGTTATTTATACAGATTTCTCTAAGGCGTTTGACCAGCTCGACCATGGTATTTTGCTTGCAAAGTTGCATAGCTTTGGTCTGAATAATAATAATTTACTACTTTTTATAAAATCATATTTAATTAATAGGCAACTGACAGTACAGTACCGTGGCTTTCAGTCTTTTAACATACGTGCTACTTCCAGAGTGCCGCAAGGTTCAGTCCTTGGACCTTTATTTCTCAACATCTTTGTGAATGACATCACCAAACATATTAAATCCAATAAACTTCTTTACGCTGATGATTTAAAAATATATTGTCAAATTGACTCTTGGGAGGATTGTGTGAATCTGCAGGATGACGCGGTTACTTTAAGTCGGTGGTGTGATGAAAATAAGCTGCCTTTAAATATAAAAAAATGTTGTACGATGACGTTTACTCGGAAAATGACACCGATTAATTTTCCTTATAAAATGAACAAAACTGAACTGCAAAAATGCTCTCACTTTAAGGATTTGGGAATCACTTTTGATGCTAAGTTGTCTTTTGTAAATCATATTAATGAAATTGTGTTAAGTTCTTATAGAAGCTTGGGCTTTATTTTGCGTAATTCAAGGGACTTTAGTGATATAAAGTCGTTAATTGTTCTGTTTAATGCCTTTGTGCGTTCTAAGCTGGAGTATGGCTCTCTTATTTGGTACTCGGCCTATGAAGTTCATTCTAGTAGCTTAGAAAAGATTCAGAGACGTTTTGCTAAATATCTTTGGTTTAAACTGGATGGTACTTATCCACTTACTGGATTTCCAAATGATGTTTTGTTAAATAGATTTAACTTAGTGACTCTTTCAAGACGTAGAGAATATTCTTCAATTATTTTTCTTCATAAATTATTAAACAATAAAATAGATTGTCCTGATATTTTAAGTACTATTAAATTTCACGTGCCGTCCTTACAGACTCGCATTAGTCATTCCTTTTTTTATTTGCCAGTTCCACGAACAAACCTACTTGTTTTCGCCAATTCATGTAATGTGTAGAAACTATGAAAAAAGAAAGCATGATCTTGATATTTTTTCTTGTAGTTTATTTAAAATATGAAGCATTTATTTAAATGTTAATTGATTATTTCTGGTCTTAAAATATGAAAGAAAAGTGATTATAATCTACAAAGTGTGTATATTTGAGAACTGTTCTTTGTTTATCTTATGGTAACTATTGTTAAACACTGTATTTTATTATTAATATTATCTGTCTGTAACTATTTATGTCGAATTTCCTACCCTATAATTGGAAAACTCTGTCTGGGTAGTTGTATTATAAATAAATAAATAAATAAATATTTGGCTTATTTAGTTTGCCAGGGACGAACTAGCTCTGACACAATAATAGCAATTTTTTTAACACCCTGTATGATAAAGAGTCAACAATATTATTTTTGAATAGCTTTAACCTTAAACTTTAAAAAGGTATTTTTGATTGACATCGATAACGAGAAATAAAATATCATGGTTGGTATTTTTTTCACTATACAGGATGTTTTCTAATTGTACGTCAATATTAAGGGAAGAAATTTTGGGTCGTCACAAAAAATTTAAAATTGTACTAAAAAATATTTAATTTTTATATGTTTCTATTCACTAGAGGAATTTTACAATAAATTAGTTATGGGTCCATATAATATAGTCTCCTTCTGTTTTTGACTGCAGCTTTAATATAATCAACTAAATTGTAATTTATAAATTATTTACTAAGTATTGTTAAATAAGCTGGTTGCAAATTGTGTGTGTCTAACTCAGCGTTTCCCAAACTTTTTCACATATGGAACCCTTTTTAACAGGAAAAATAAACACGGAACCCTCTTAAGGCTGCAGAAATAAATATTTTTGCATTTTAAATTATAGGAATCGATAGACTCGTAATATCGTTATAATTTATTTTTTACAAAATATATTAGTAATACACTTAAAAATATTTTATTAAAGAACCTAAAAGAAATTTGAACATGAAATAATAATAAGGATACTTTTATACATGGATAAGGCTATCAAGGAATTTTTCCTCTTTATACAATTTATTTTATCTTGGTACAGTCCAGGGCTGTGGCCGTACTGTACCGTGGCTGTCTGAAGTGTGGTAAGAGGGAATTTACTCGCACGAGAGTTAAATATTTGAAGATCTGGAAAAAAAGGTAAACTTCTGCGTGTAGCAGGTTCCATAGTCTGGACAGGTATAAAGAAACAAACAAAGTTGGGGGTCTCGTAAGTTGGACTGTAAAAGGATGTATAAAAGTGGCACTACGTGTTGCTCTGCTCGGAGCTGCCAGAGGAGGCATTATACTCGCCAACTCTTCGGAGCCATGAAAATACCTATAAAAGAGCGACAGATATCTTACAGCCCGTCCCCAACCGCTGTGTTCACACATCGTTGTCGAAGTTAGGCCCAGTAGGATCTTTTGGAACATTTGCTAGAGTTGCTGGTTATCGGCAACTCTTTTGGCTAGCGTATGGAACGGGATCCGAAGCTAAGATGAACACAAGGCTTAACTCAAGGTGTTAGCATAACGTGCTGATGAGTGAATGACATACTGTGCCTTAAACAGGTGTCTCTAATGGTGCCTCTGAGATACAGGGCGACCTCTCAGAGTATTTAGCCTTACTGCGGTAATGCGGGGCTCTGCCGTGGTGGACTATTACTTCCCTAGCTCCAAACAGATAGCGGACAGAACCGCTTTCATAGGAAAAAAGTGACAAAGGTGCTCTGGCCGAAACTGATAAATCCGTTTCGAGAGGTGCCACTCAAGGTCAGAAGCAGACAAAGTTGCGCCGACCGAAACGGGTGAATCCGTTTCGAAAGGTGCCCCTGAAGTCACCGGCGCCTGTTTCACGGGAAAGGGCTAATCCATCCCGAACAAACAGGTGCTCAGGAAGGGATCCCTGAATCCAAACAGAAGGCGGACAGAACCGCCTTAATTGGGAGAAAAGGGATCCCTGGCTTTAAACAGAAAGCGGATAGGACCGTTTTCATAGGGTAAGGCCGGAGATGCGGCCTCAGAAAGAACATCTGGTTCCTGTGACAAGGACCTGGTAGCTACCCATGCCACTAGACCGGGAGAGGAGGGCATGACGGATCTAACCAACTGCTCGTCATACTCTCCAGGAGACAGGGACACCAGAACACATCAGAGCTGCCCAAGTACTCGAATACTTTTACTCGTATTTTGGTTACGGATAAAAAAACTACTATACTGTACTGTTAATTTCAAATACTCATTACTCGTACTTTCAAGTAAATTTAAATGTATTTGTAAAATTCTACTCGTAGTATACGAGTATATTTTCTTTATTGTCGGCACCCGACAAAGAAATTTGCCGCTTGACGGTGCGCTTTGACTCTTTGGCGGCGGGGCAGCTGCGCCGAAATCTTCAGAGGTTATTCTAGAGATTCTAGGACATACACTTTCTTTCCCTGGAGCCACACGTTGGAATTCTTACTATTATTCCATTAAGAAAATTGTAAACAACAAAAACAAAATGGTTGATTTGTTTGAACGGTAGATTTAAAAAATTGTTTTTTTGAAAACGAACTTTTATATTTGGAAGAATACTGTCAAGGGATGGAACCATTGGCAGCTACTTTAGATGTTTTGCAAGGCGAAACTAATATATTTTACTGCCTTTTGCTCCCATGATTAGCTTTACTAAAAAATAAACTAGGCAAACTATTAAAACTCAATTTTAAATTTGCATCGCCTTTAGTTAAAGCATGCCTAGATGGACTGCAAAGTAGGTTTAAACTTTTTTTTACGTTAGACTCCCAAGTACATAGCGCTATAATAGCTTCAGTTGTACATCCTCAATTTAAGTTACGCTGGTATAATTTTATTAGTAAAACATACCCGCTGCCACCAACTTTAACATTAATAGAAAAAATGGTAGTAAGCCAAGCAAATATATTTATTGATATTAAAGAGAATGTAGATGAAAACTCTGAAAGAGTTGCTTGTGATTCTTTACATAAGTTTTTCGATTTTGATGATTTTGAAAAACATGAGAATGTTCCGGGGACAAGTTTTCCTCAGAATGAATCCAGTTTTTCAGAAAAAGCAAAATTAGTTAAAAACCTAGCCGAATTAGAGTATTTAAGGTATATTAGTGATTCGCAAATAAATCTAAATATGCTTGATAATTATCCCACAACGAAAACAATGTTTCTAAAATTAAATACCCCACTCACCTCATCTGCACCGGTTAAAAGAGACTTTTTTCCTTTGCCACAATAGTTAATAGTCCAAAGAGGCATGCTTTATCTGATGGCAATTTTGAGAAACTAGTCGTTTTAAAGAACTGTATTTAGTTTAGAATTTATGTTTAGTTAAAAATTTCTGTTTAGTTTTTATTTTGATGTTCTCCGGTGATATCTTCATGTTTTCGGAAAAGCTTTTTGATATATTTTTTTTAATTTTAGAAATGAACAATTGTTTTCAAGAACCACCTCTATTTTTGAAACTATGTTTAACTATAATTAAGCATGCTTAATTTTTAGAATGTATGTTTAGTTTTTACGTTCTTGTATTTTTTAAAAAGTTGTGATATGTTTTTATTTTAGAAATAAACTTTAGGTTTCAAGAAATTTTGTTTTTAGGTTTTTTTACCTATACATAATATACATACATATGCCTAAAGATTTTATATGCATGTGTAAAAAAGTAAGTAATATTTAGTACTGCGGTAAATAAAGACATTTTTTAATTTTGATTACTTTTTAGCATCTTTTATTACATTTTAAATTTGTAAAAGTATTCGTACTCTTTACTCGTACTTTTACGAGTACTACCCGTAACTGTAGGCTGCCTCTGTAAAATTACTTACGAGTAAAATACTTACAAATACATTTTATTGAGTACTCGTACTCGTAGATCATACGAATATATTTTTTTTTACTCGTGCACACCTCTGGAACACATATTGTGCTCGTGTCCGGTAGCGACACGATTAAGAGGAGATGTAAGAACTCTCTCTGGTATCGGATTCATTAGAAGTCTGATCCTATTGGGAGGAATATAAAAAGATGTAAGCCACAATAGACTGAGCGGTCGCAGTGGAGGGCGTAAAAAGTCCACTCACTTTAAACCTGAATATCTACCTACCTACAGCCCGTCGCGTAGGTGGGCAACGGAAGGAAGCTTTTCTGTAAGTGTGGGATCATTAATAAGACAAACAGCTCTTCTTTAAATGGAGTCAAGAATGCTAACGGCCGAGTGATGATCGCGTTGTTAAATTTAGAAATAGACTTAGCAACTGTTAAAAGTTAAAAACGGTTTAGAATGTTTAACAAAACGCCATTGTCAGTGTTATTCAATGATTCATTCTGTCAAAACCTGACAATTTGTTAAACATTCTAAACCGTTATTAACTTTTAACAATTGCTAAATTTAACAACGCGATCATCACTCGGCCGTCAGTGTTGTAGAAGGCGCCACTCCAGACATGAGAAAAACATAGATAATTTAGCGAAATATAAGTTTTGACGATAACATTTGATCAAATTTACGAAAAAATACAAATAGAGGGTTTGCTTCTGATAGTTCGATTATTTACTAGCAAACTTAATTTTTTTTTACCAGTGTTCCTTCCCGTTAAGACAAATAGCATATGGTAAATTTAGTCTGGATCTTATGTCTCACCTTTTAGATAAAAAATTTTGAAAATGCAAGGGCTGCCACTGGGTCTTATTGATGAAAGTTGCAGTCTCATATCGGGCTCCGCGTCCAGCTTATTGCATGCGACGCTTATTTTTAAGTAATAGTCGAAAATCCAGTCAGGATTTTGGACTCAGAGAATAATTCTTTTTTCGCGGAACCCTTGCCGAAGTCGTGCGGAACCCCAGGGTTCCGCGGAACACACTTTGAGAAACGCTGGTGCAACTAATAAACTTTTTGTCTTTTGTCTTTCTCACATTTAAAAGCAATCGGGATTTTTATGTCGGAGACTGTGCTGTTTTAAGTTGTATTTTTGAAGCGTTTGATAATTACACTGATCGCATTTAAACATATCAACATCTTCGGGATTTTTATGTCGAAGAACGTGCGTTTGGAAGTGAGATTTGTAAAAAGTTTGATAATCACACTGATCACATTTAAATATATCAACGTCTTCGGGATTTTTGTGTCTGAGAAGATGCCTTTTTAAGTTGACTTTTTGAAGAGCCTGATAATCACACCTATCACATTTAAACATACCAACATCTTCGGGATTTTTATGTCGGAGAGCGTGCATTTTTAAGTGCGATTTGTAAAACGTTTGATAGTTACACTGATCGCATTTAAACATATTAACGTCGGTATTTTTATGTCTAAGAAGATGAAATTTAAAACCGTTTTTCCAAAGAGTCTGATAATCACACTGATTACATTTAAACATATCAACATCTTCGGGATTTTTATGCTTGAGAAGATGCATTTTTAAAGTTCTTTTTGAAGGAGTCTTTAAATTACACTGATCGCATTTAAACATATCAACGTCTTTGGGATTTTTGTGTCTGAGAAGATGCCTTTTTAAGTTAGATTTCCGAAAAGTCTGATAATCACAATGATAACATTTAAACATATCAACATCTTCGGGATTTTTATGCTTGAGAAGATGAATTTTTAAAGTTCTTTTTACGGGAGTCTTTAAATCACACTGATCGCATTTAAACATATCAACGTCGTCGGGATTTTTGTGTCTGAGAAGATGCCTTTTTAAGTTGGATTTCTGAAAAGCCTGATAATCACACTGATCACATTTAAACAAATCAACATCTTCGGGATTTTTATGTCGGAGAGAGTGCACTTTTAAGTAAGATTTGTAAAGCGTTTGATAATTACACTGATCGCATTTAAAGATATCAACGTCTTCGGGATGTTTATGCCTGAGAAGATGTGTTTTAAAACTGCCTTTCCAAATAGTCTGATAATCACATTGATTACATTTAAACATATTAACTTCTTCGGGATTTTTGTGCTTGCGAAGATGCTTTTTTAAAGTGTCTTTTAAAAATGTTTGAAAATCACACTGATAACATTTAAACATAACAACGTCTTCGGGATTTTTGTGCTTGAGAAGATGGGTTTTAAAACTGCTTTTCCAAATAGTCTGATAATTACACTGATCACATTTAAACATATTGACGTCTTCGGGATTTTTATGTCTGAGTAGATGAAACTTTATATAGGTCATGTTTAGAGTTTGATAATTACACTGGTCGCATTTAAACATGGAAACATTTTCGGGATTTTCATGCCTTAGAAGATGTTGCTTTAAACTGTATTTCCGAGAAGTTTTATAATCACAATGATCGCATTTATACCCAGTATCATCTTTGAGAATTTTATGCTGGAGAAGATGTACCTTTAAATATCTTTTCTGAAAACTTTGATAATCACACTGATCACATTTAAACGTATACATATCTTCGGGATTTTTATGCCGGAGATAATGCGTCTTTAAACTGTTTTTCCAAAAAGTTTGATAATCACACTGATCACATTTAAACATAATAACATCTTCAGGATTTTTATGCCGGATAATATGGTACTTAAAATTTACTTTTCGATAAGTTTTATAATCACAATGATCGCATTTAAACATATCAATATCTTTGGGATTTTTATGTCGAAAAAGATGCCTCTTTAAATTCTCTATCCTAATAGTTTGATAATTACATTGGTCGCATTTAAACATATCAACTTCTCTGGGATTTTTATGTCGGAGAGAATGCTTTTTTAAATTCTGTCTCCAAAAAGTTTGAAAATTACAATGATCACATTTAAACACATTATTATCCTTGGGATTTTTACGACCAGGTTTCTTACGGCGAATGGTGTGCTTCAAGTTCTGTTTTGGCATTTCTGGACGACCGTTTTCAATTATACTATCATTCTGTTTTTCTTGATTAATGCAATTAGCCCAAATCCTAAAAACAAAAAAGAGTACACTACGTTTTTTATTGGTGCTATGTAACACTCTATGAAAAAAAAATCAGTAGCAAAACATACTAGGTTTAATATAAACTCATTTACTTCAGTAAAATAAAATCATAAAATTAAGCATTATCACTTCCTTTCAGTTTGGTTTCGGAAGTGGCAGATCAACTATAGATCTCTAGCAACCTGTCGTTAATTAAATTAAAATAATTAAAAAATCGTATTCAATTACTTCTCAGTAATTGGATTACTTTAATTAAATTACTTTCCGGAAAAGGTTATTAAATTTGAATTATCAATTCATAGGAAAATGTAATCGTAATTGATAATTGATTTTCCCGAACCTCAAGTAATTTAATTATTTATAAAGTAATTGAATTACTTAGAAATTAATTCAATTACTAAAGAAATAATTGAATGACTGCGAAAAATTCAATTACCTTTCTTTAGGGAAAAAGTGCCGGAATTTTGGCCAACCAGAAAGAGCATCTTTAAACACGGCGGGCCGCTTTGAATCAGGCAAACGCCGCCTCCGCACCGATCAGGGTTGCAAGGATTTAAATCAATTGATTTTAATCACTTGATTTTTTTAAATTTAAATCATAATTAAAATCAAAAATAAAAATTATTAAAAAAAATAATTTGGGTTATGAAGAAAAATCGAAACAAAAATAAATTACGTTAGTATAGTAAATTCATTTATTACAAGAACACATAGATAGAAGTATTATTGCAGAAAATATTCAAAACAAAAAACAAATTTAATTGTAATATTTGTAAAGAAACACTAGTTTGGCAGCTTTTTCAGTACCTAATCGATTGCGTAGTTTAGAGTGCACTAAACCAAATGTTGAGAATATCCTCTCTACTGATGCAGATGGAGCAGCTGCACAGAGCAGTTGTGTAATTATGGGAAGATCTTTTTCAATAATATCTGCGTTTCGTTGTGATTTCCACCAGTCAATAGGTTTTACGCTTTTCAGGATATCATCTTGAAACATAATATCGTTAACAGGCTCTGATTTGGCAAGAAACTTGATGATTAGTGGTAATAAACCACTATCTGGATACAGTTCTTTTGCAGTTTGTAATGCAATATTTTTTTCAGTATATGTCAAACTTTGTGTTTTCGTTGGGTCAATAAGAAATGCCAGCAAATGATACGGGGTTATACACATATTATATCGATTTTTAAATTTTTGCAGTTGATGTAATGTCAGATTAGTTTCTTCAAAGTAATCTTCTAATATTTTAAGTTGTTCTACAACATCTGAAATAGTGGCGTCGGTCTTTTGCAACCTATCTATGGCAATGGAAATTGGCTTAAAAATTTCGAGGTAATCTTCAGCACTTCTCTTAAAATGAATGTTTGAAATTTTTTCCCTGATAATACTGTCAATCTTTTTTTGTGTTCTTCACTGATTCTAAAAAGTATGGGCCATGATTCGGTAAATACTTGCAAGCAGTCTGCAAGCGAGTTCCATCGAACATCACTAGGTATGACTAGTTTTTTTCCTCCTTCTTTGGCATATGTTGCAGATGCAAAATGACTGTTCCTAAAGTACTTTACGATTTGGACTACATGTTTTTTTATATCAACGATTTCCAAATCTTTACATAATAAATTTAGTATATGTGTAGCACAGCCATATGCTATTACATTGAACTTATCAGATGCCTTTATTTCATTTCGCATTGCAGACATGTTAGCTGCATTATCTGTCACGAAACTACTCACTGTACAATTATACTAGGTTTTTAGTTTGTTTATAAGGGTTGCTGCAATTTCTGTTAGGTAGTCGGATGTATGTGGATGCCCAGTTGTATCTACAGTGTCGAATAGAAAGGAGGAGCCATTTTCTGCAGTAACTGTTGCACATACTATGGGTTCGTTATGCACATTAGACCATCCATCGAGTGAAAAACAAACGTTACTTCTAGACAACCCCTTAAAGCATTTGCTTCTTTCGTCGGTATATATTTGATCAAGCAGTCTGCCTGACACATCGTTTCGACTGGGCGGTACATATCCAGGTCGCAGTAGTGCTATAGCTTTCTTAACTTTGGATTGCTCCAGGCAGATGAAACTGCTATTAGTTGCATAGAGGGCTCTGGCAATCTGCTTATTAATTTCATTTTTGACAGGCTTACTAGTACGTACAACAAAAGACATCAGAGATCCAGAAGAAGTTGTGTCAGTAATGTCAGTATTGTCAGTATTACATTCTTTTCTTTTTTTGTTTACTGGGATTGAAGGGGAAACTGAGTGCGACGTACTTGCTTGCTGAAAGTTTTGATCAGTTTGAATTTGTGACGTATTTATGCTTGAAGTACGTTGTACCTGCAATTAAAATAAAAACAATATGAGGGTTCAATTGTTCATAGATGATAGATGTATGTAAAGTATCTAAGAAAACACATTGGGTCTGGTGCGCTTTATGTGTCATGGAATTTTATAATTTTTCTAGTTTGGTTTGATAGAGCCCGTCAAATAGAATCGATTTAATTTAAAGCAAAAAATAAAAAATCGTTGAATGAGCCACTTTTTTGAGAAATAAAAGGTGTTGTTCCTTTCATAGTTACATACCTTAATAGTTACTTGGATAAAAAATAAAAAAAAAATGTATTTTTTTCAGAAAATATTGTTCATCCAAGAATTTTTTGTTGCAAATAGTGTTTAGTGTTAAAAAAACGTATCAATTCCAAAGCATTTTCAAAAATTGTGAAATTCCGTGACACATAAAGTGCACCAGAAACGAACACATTGATCACATTGTTGTAAAAATATTTTAACACCATTTTTAAAAATTTACAAATAATAAAACGATACTTACGGTTAAAACTGATTGTGATTGTGATAACGTTGACGAGAATAACGAGTCACCAAAAGTATCGATAGTTCATTATTTACATTTTTGCATTTTTCTCAGCGCTTTTTCATCCTCTCCACCAATCCTTGCATTTCCAAATTACATTTTTTACATGTAGCGCGACATCCCGGTTTTCCCTCCGCTTTCCCCGGTTTTTATTTGAAAAACTGCCAGATAAGGTCTTTCTTTCTACCACTTCTTCGAAACGACATATTTTACACAATATCAAAATTTTCAGTTAGCCGTAGAAACAATGCTCGCGCGCACAGATCTTACAGGAATTTTCAAGAAAGTGCAAGTGCTTTCTCGCAATAAATATTTAATATAAGAGTTTATAAAAACGAAAAATATTAGAAGATAGGAGAATGTTTAAGAATAAGGACACGTTACAAACTTCGATTGTGCTATTTACAAAAAAAAAAAAAATCATGATTTTTTACAACCCTGGCACCGATTTAGTATTTTCGATTGATGCTTACCGCCACCCGTTTTTATATATTTTTTTTTTTGGTAAAAAGTCTGTTGATGTTTGGGGTAGAAGACCCCAAAAAGGGATCACCCACACCATACTTTGGATCAGAACCTGCTCTTGGAGTGACTAAAACCACAGCACGATCCAAAACAAACACGAGGAATACTGGGGAAATCTCAGTAGAATTAGACATGAAAAAAGCTTCATAAGGGGCCCATCCAAAAAAACGAAGGAAGAACTACTCACACAAAGTAGGAAAAGACTTCGCTCAACAGTAGAGTTACTAACAGAGCACGATAACCTAAGAGGACACCTACACAAGATAGGCTTATACAATGGGAACCCAAGTTGCAGAATGTGCGACGAGGGGGAGAAACAGCCTACCATATCCTGTGCGAATGTGGAGCATTGAATCACAAAAGACAGGCATTATTTGGGCAACCGGAAATGAGCCCACAATCAACCAGTCTCGGGGTTATACAGACTTGTAGAAGGAACAAGACTGATGGGAGGATTGGTATAAAAACAAGGAAGTTTAAAGGTGTATGGAAGCCCAATGCTATGGCCCATTCGATCAAAAAATGTCCAGCCCAGTATGAAAATAACTGTCAGAGTTGGCCCCGCAGATTGCCCATAGTCACAATTTATTAATAAACACTAATCACTAAAATAAGGTTTTATCAACCCAAAAAACTTCTCCAACCACAAAATATGGGTACTCACACAAAGCAAAACAATCGAAACTAATACAGCGTAAAGGGCACAAACCACAACGAAAATGACGAATGATGAAACGTCGACGGTTGACGATACAGCGCGGATATAGTTTCATCAAAGTCTCATAAGCGCCGCGCGCCCCCTTGCGCCAAAAACCTTAGACAACCTAAGACCATTACGGCTCTCATAAAAGTATAATGTGTTGCCTAACTACACACTGATTTATCAGTGTGTATAGTGGGATCATTTTTAAAATGAAAATTCGGTGCCCTTTAAAAAGAAAAAAAAACAAAAAGTAGCAAAAAGATTTAATTTTTATTGTCGGTCGGCTTTGCTTTTTATATGGTCCATTATTACAGACAGCTGCGGGAAGCGGCACATTATAAAAAGCAAAGGCGCCGCCAAATCTTTTTTGCAACTTTTCATGTTTTTTTTTTTTTTTAAACGGCACCGAATTTTCATTTTAAAAATGATCCAACTATAAGTAGGGAACACATTAAATTATTTCGTGGAATTTTGTTATTGCGCAGAATCGGCGGGGGCCAACTCTGACAGTTATTTTCATACTGGGCTGGACATTTTTTGATCCAATGGGCCATAGCATTGGGCTTCCATACACCTTTAAACTTCCTTGAACCTACCTCGATTCGGTTTGTTCCAAGCCTTCCTCCTTAACATCTACTTCCTCGTTTTTTATTTTCCACTCGTTGAATGTAGATAAATTATGGAACCTGTAAATTAAAAAAAATAATTTTATTTTAAAAACAAAAATAATAATATTATACTTGGGTTATCCGGTATATGGCTAGCTTTGTGGCAGAGCTGTCAAAACTTAAAGTACTTTAAGTAAAATTTTACTTCAAGTACTTTTTATCAGGAGGTACTTGTACTTGTACTTGATTAGTTTTTATGAAGATACTTGGGTTTTTACTTGATTTGACCAAGTAAATTACTTAAAGTATTTATTTAAGTACTTGAAGTATTACGATGTACTTAATCAACCAAGTACTCAAATTTATACGCCTTAGATAATCGTACAAACAAGTTAAAACAAGAAATACGCGCAACCGCTGCTGTTTGCTCATTTGAATTGGATCCAACAGCAAGACAAGTGTAACTATTACTGAGAATTAGACTTTTTGTTCTTTAAATCGGTCTTGTGTCAACGTGAAAATTATAAGTGCTCTGGTCTGGGGAAAATAAAAAAGAAAGATACCTAATAATAGAAGGTATCCCAAGAATAGGTTTTGTGTGCCAACCTGCTGTAGGCACCCATATGAAAACACTCGCTTTTGACAGATGTATTGGATGCCAACGGGTGCCAACCAAGGAAGTTTAAAGGTGTATGGAAGCCCAATGCTATGGCCCATTCGATCAAAAAATGTCCAGCCCAGTATGAAAATAACTGTCAGAGTTGGTCCCGCCGATTCTGCGCAATAACAAAATTCCACGAAATAATTTAATGTGTTTCCTACTTACACACTGATAAATCAGTGTGTAGTTGGGCAACACATTATACTTTTATGAGAGCCGGAGTACCGTTTTTTGGATTGATAAAAACCTTTTTATTTTGGGGATTAGTGTTTATTAAATTGTGACTATAATTTTGTCTTTATTATTTGTTACTTATAATATCGTAAAAAAATTACTAGAGGTTGTATGGGTTTGTCTTGCAAATCCAAGGGTACATACCCGGCATTTTTTACTTTAGGTAAGTATTTCTTATATTTACATTAGGTGCTTCTTATGAGACGTAACGTTAGGTAACCGAATAAATAATAATATATCAATTATGAATAATATAAAATGAAAATTTCATAGGAAATAGCAGTGAGAAAAGTAAGGCAATCTTAACTATCTTTTAAATGATTTCCACAATGTTTGTGTATTTCTGTGGATTATTAAAAAGAAATAAGGTTTACATTTAGGTACTTTTATTTTATTTAATAATTTAGTACATTCTTTTAAAGGATCAAAATTATTAATTACTGCGCAGACCAGGCAAATTTTAATATATACAGGTCCCTCTAATTGAATGAAAGAAAGTACAATTTTATGTTAAAGTTCCTTTTTGCTTTTTCTGTATTTGTTTGGTAATTGTCTCGAAAGTTGCCTCCTCCCCGATTTTGACCAAATTTGGTATACAGGTGTAATGGATTATGGTTGAAACAAAAGGCTAAGGATATAATCTTGAAAGGTTAGTCCCTAGTACTTGTTAGGTCATCAATCTATTGCACGTATCAAAGCCATTGACCGTGAAGGCTAACAGGTATTTTATGTTATGTTATTATTTAAATATTAGTTTATATAACAATACTGATATATTATTGTAAACTGTGTATATTAAATGATGTTTGTTTAATGTTTAAATATATATATAATAACTTGATTTATACACATTAAGATTAGATACGATTAGATATAATTAGATATATTTAGATGCAGTAAGATAAGTTTATACTATTTTTCTATTTTTATATTAAAGTATGTTTTATACAAAGTCTCTTGTTTGACTTCTTGACGTGTACCAGATACTACGAACCAAGTACAAAGCAGAAGTACACCACATGGCGACCCTACCAGTTACATGTTGAGAAGTCAGAAAAAGTGCATACCGTCCAGTGATATGGTAACTAGACGCCAATATGGGCAAATCATCTTCCAAACATGCGGAAATTACTGACTCTGGAGTAGTCAATTCAAATTTCATCGTGGAACAAGAAAGCATCCAAGTGCCTACCGATGTAAGAGTACTACTATCCAGAAGTATGTACTTCAAAACTCCAGCAGCAGAACCCAGCGTAGTTTGAGAAGTCCCAGAACCAGAACACTGAACAGCGTTGGACATAACCCCACAGCAAGGATCAACCCTCAACCCAGAACACAGACAGCAGTATAATATGTAAGTTTATTAGGAAAAACATTTTTATTATTATTATTTGTATATTTTTTATGAACATTGTGTTAAAGTCTGCTCGACGCTCAAGTGCTCTCAGAGAACATTTTATTAGTCTGAAAATTATTATTTTTTTAATTTTATTACAATATTATGGTATTTAATTCGCTAAAAAGCATATACGAGGACTCAGTTAAATTGTGCGACATTATAAAAAAAGAGCCAAAAGAACGCCGACTAGACTTACTTAGAGTAAATAATTTAATTCTAGAAGTAGGGAAGTTAGAAAATAAGTTTCATAATATACAAAAAGAGGTCCAAGCATCTGCTATTGACGACCCAAACATTAAAAAATCATATTCAGATTATAATATAGCTATTGAATCTCACCTTTTTAAATCGCGTTCTCTCCTGAACGTAAGACTAAAAGATTTAGTTAAGGAAAATAACCCAACTGAACAATTAAAAAATAATAGTAATACCAAGGAAATAAATATGGCGGAAAAATTTGATTTAAGAACAGCGGTATCTTTGTTACCATCTATGGATAACACGGAAAATAGCACTAAACAGTTAATTGACGCAATTGAGTTATATAGCAGTCTTTTCGACAATAATGGGCAAACCTTAGTGATTAATTACGTTTTAAAAAAATTACCATAAGGGAACCAATAATCTAAATAAAAACAACAGCTAAACACAATGTAATCAGAAACGAGGCCGTGGCCATTGCCATGGTCAAGGTCGAAACGGGTTTATTGTGCATTATTTATCGTCCGTTAATTTATTTATTTAATTTTAATAGTTATAGAATCTAAAGATTTAAAAGGAATGAATGAAAAAATATGTGAGAGTGTGAATGTGTTAACTAGAGCTCAAGTTAGAGATAGAGAGGGTTTTGTGTCAAAACCAGAACTAACCACAACTGTGGAGACAAAAGGCGTACAGACCGGAGGCGATAGGCTTGATCACCCTGTTGTAGCCGAGGTTTTAAAACGTCCCAATGACACGATTGAATTAAAAGTAGTGTCTAAAACAGAGTTTGCAAAACTTAAAAAATTGCAATTTTACCAGTACTGTGATAATTTTATTTACAATGTGAATTCACAAACTATGTATTTTTACCAGAACAGTCGATCAGCGTATGACTTAGGTACATCGTTGAGACATCTGGACAAATGGTGCATAGAAAATAATATTCCGGAAATATATATATTAAGAAATGCAGAAAGTGCAGAATTTTTAAATTTACTAAGTAAATGTAAATCGCATATGTTAGAACTGACTATAAAAATAAATATAGTTCGGGATGCGGAACGTAGACAAATAATCTTAAATGATTTTCACACGTTACCAACAGGTGGTCATGCGGGTGTACAACGCATGTACAACAATATAAGGAAACGATATTTTTGGGCAGGTCTCAAAGGAGACGTAAGCCACTTTGTCAAAAACTGTGATAATTGCCAAAGGTATAAGCATTCAAATCCGAAGAAGGTACCAATGGTAATAACAAGTACGGCTAAATCGGCATTCGAAAAGGTTGTACTTGACCTTGTAGGCCCTCTACCTGAGGATAGCCAAAATAAAAAATACATTTTGACGCTTCAGTGCGACTTAACAAAGTTTGTGGAAGGATATCCAATAGAGGATAAGGAAGCTAAAACAGTAGCAAAGGCATTTGTAGAAAATTTTATACTACGATATGGGATACCTTGTGAAATCCTAACGGACCAAGGTTTGGAAGTTATGTCTAGCACGTTTAAGGAAGCTTGTAAACTATTAGGGATCCAACAGTTAAATTCTACAGCATACCATCATGAAACGCTTGGAGGTCTGGAAAACTCACATAAACATTTGGGTGCGTATTTGCGTATGCAATTGTCAAAATATAAAGAAAGTAATTGGAGCGATTGGGTATCGTATTGGTGTTTTTCATATAACAACACGGTAAACACCTCAACACGCTATACACCATACGAGCTTGTATTTGGTAAAATAAGCAAAATCCCGTCAAACCTTACTAATCAAATCGATCCTATTTATAATTTTGGGGATTACCCATTTGAGTTGAAATTTAGATTGCAGACTGCGTGGAATGATGCAAGAAATAACTTAATTGTCTCAAAAACTAAGCGTATAAACTCCAATAAAAGATGCAATAGCTATAATTATAAAATCGGAGACATGGTCCTAATAGAAAACAAAAATGTAGAAAATAAATTAGCACCTTTGTTTAAAGGTCCATTTAAAATTTTAGATATTAAGAATCCCAATGTAGTTTTAAATGTAAATAATAAGCATAAGGAGGTACATAAAAATATTATTAAACCTTATTTTTAAGTCTAAAATTGTACATAGTACATAAGACAGCAGAATGAAAAAAAAAAGTTCAGAAAACATTTTTTTTTCAACTTTTGCGGGGAAGGTGTAATGGATTATGGTTGAAACAAAAGGCTAAGGATATAATCTTGAAAGGTTAGTCCCTAGTACTTGTTAGGTCATCAATCTATTGCACGTATCAAAGCCATTGACCGTGAAGGCTAACAGGTATTTTATGTTATGTTATTATTTAAATATTAGTTTATATAACAATACTGATATATTATTGTAAACTGTGTATATTAAATGATGTTTGTTTAATGTTTAAATATATATATAATAACTTGATTTATACACATTAAGATTAGATACGATTAGATATAATTAGATATATTTAGATGCATTTAGATGCAGTAAGATAAGTTTATACTATTTTTCTATTTTTATATTAAAGTATGTTTTATACAAAGTCTCTTGTTTGACTTCTTGACGTGTACCAGATCTACGAACCAAGTACAAAGCAGAAGTACACCACACAGGGTTTTTTGGGGCGCTGATTACGAATCTGAAAAAAAAATTCGGCAACGTTTCGTTTTCGAGATATTTATCATCAAAGTTGAAAATCAAACTAACCTTATTTACACTATTCCTCCTTCTTTTTGCACAAAATTCTTGATTTTTACAGTAAATTAGCACACAATATTTCACACCTTTTAAAAACTTTTTTTTATATTTATTTTACACCTTTTTTACACTGTTATTTTTTAAGCAAATATGGCTGCTGCCTTTGAACTTAAAAGTTCGCAATTTATTGGAAAAAAGGTGTAAAATAAATAAAAATACAAGGTTTTAAAAGGTGTTTATAAAATATTGTGTGCCACTTTAGTGTAAAAATCAAGGATTGTGTACAAAAAGAAGGAAGAATATAGTGAAAATGAGTTTAGTTTAATCTTCAACTTTGATGATGAATATCTCAAAAACGAAACGTTGCCGAATAAATATTTTTTTAGTTTCGTAATCAGCGCCCCAAAAAACCCCTGTATACCAAATTTGATCAAAATCGGAGAGGAGGCAACTTTCGAGACAATTACCATTTGTTTAAAAAGAAATTAGATTTTTGGTTTCTAAATCTTACATTATCAACTCTTTAAGCTCGACATACTGTAGACACATAATATTTAACGGATACTGTTACAAAGGATACTTAGGTAACAAAGGTTACTAAACATTTTTAACCAGTTATTCTGTCTTATGAATGTTTGTTATTAGTGAAAAGTATATGCCTAAAAAGCAGTTATAAAAATGTTCACTTTTTAATGTACAACCAGAATCTTAGGATTAGATTAAACTCATTTACACTATATTGCCTTCTTTTATCACAAAATTGGTGATAAGTACATAAAACTATCATACAATGTTGGAAATTTATAAATATATATATTAAAAATTGTGTTTTCATTTATTTACAAAGATTTTTGGTAAACTTACAAAACTTCCAAAAATATCGACCATTTAAATAGAAGGCTGTAAAGTGGCGCCATCTATTCTTTCCATATTATATCAGATGATATAAAATCCAATATTACACAATAATTTTAAATATTCCATAGTAGTATCTTTTATTAACCAACAATTTTGTGCAAAAAAAAAACAGTGAATGTTTAAATTTGATATTTGATGATGGTAACTTTATAGATAGTAACAAAGAATTATGGAAGTCCGGCCCTGACCTACTATTCATTGCGCAAACTCCGCGGGGCCAATCCCCCGATTCCCGCTGCCCTGCACGCCTGGACAATTTTGTTCTACAGTATTGGGCTTCCATACACCTTTAAACTTCCTTGGTGGCAACGCCAACCCGTTGGCAACCATAGGGAAAAACCCATTTTGGGAAAAACCAATATTTCCTATAATAGTTTAAGGCCCAAGCGCTCACCCGAGTACGGCATTGTAGGCCTGTTGCCATAAATTCACATACGAAATTTTACATTATTTCGGACATCGGATGTATAAGATCCCGACTTAAAACGGGACACTTAGCAACACCACTTGTTTTCCTAACTATAGTTTTTACCGACTGGCCTACTTTCCAATGACGTAGGGTTCAGTCCTTAAAGCTTTTAGGAGTTGTTGGAAAACCCCGTTTTGAGGAATAAACCCTCTAACTTCCTTACAAAAAATACTACTCAAGTATATTTTTTTTTACTTGAAGTACTTTTAATTACTTCAAGTACTTTTATGTACTTCAAGTACTTTTTCAATTTACTTGAAAATGCAAGTACATTTTAATGAATACTTGGTACTGGTACTAGAAGTAATTTTTAAAAAATCAAAAACTTGGTACTTGTACTTGAAGTACTATTTAAGAGTACTTTGACAGTTCTGCTTTGTGGTTTGTAAAGAGGTGTAGTCCAGGAAATAAACCATTTCGCCTAGCATTTTTTTTTTAAAAAACATAAAATGACTTGAAATTTTTACAGTAGGTAGAAAATAGTCCAAGGATCAAAATCTATATTATGCCAAAGTGCGCCTTTGTAAAATGCATACTTTTCGAGTTATTCGCGATTGAAAGTCGGAGTTTTTCGTCGATAAAATCAACGTTTTTAATCGGTTTTTTGCTAATAACTCGATAAGTATGCATTTTATTAAAAAAAACTGTAAACAACAAAATTGTAGCTTTTGAAAAAACGAATTAAATTGTTTTTTTTGTAATTGCTGTGGGACCAATACACACCAAATTAGATAGATAGATAGATAGCTTATTTCATGTTTGTCCAAAAAAAAATATAGGTATAAGAAAAAAAACATATATATGCATGTATACATTAAAACATAAGAGCTAAAAACTTACACTAAATAAAATACGGATTAAAAAAGTATAATTCACAAAAACACTCAATAAAAAATAAAAAAAAAAACTAACAAAACATTGAGACATTAAAATACTTAAAAACAAAGCTTTAAAAAATTAAAACATTACAGTCTAAAAATTCTTGTACAGAATAAAAAGCCTGGCCCACAAGGAAACTCCTAATCTTTTGTTTAAATTGTGCAAGTGGTAAAGATTTGATGTTTTGAGGAATTTTGTTATATAGCTTTATAGCAACAAATTCTGGACCATTTTGGCATCTTTTAAGCCTACGATATACCACTGCCAAGCTTTCTTTATTGCGCGTGTTGTACTCGTGTAGCTCACTATGAGACTTGTACTTATCTTCATGTTTCCTTACATACAGCAGATTTTCAAGCATATACACACATGGAAACGTTAAAATTTTGAGAGATTTAAAAGAACTTCTGCAGTCCTCCCGATAGGATAAGCCCAACATCGTTCTTACTGCCCTTTTCTGAAGGCCAAAAACTCGGCCTGCCTGACAGGAATGACCCCACATAACCACCGCGTATGAAAGCACCGAGTGTACAGGAGCATAATACGCAGTCCTAAGCACATCAGCCAATACAGAGCAACTCAATCCTCGCAATGCAAAGGCACCCTTTGCTAGTCGTCCACTCACTTAATCTATATGAGCATCAAACTTTAATTTGTTGTCAGAAAGCGTACATGCTCCAGACACTGCGGCTGACCCGAAAGATCGCTCATTGAAAAAACCATAGTATGGGTCTTGTCATTATTAAGTTGCAGCCCGTTCGCCCCGAACCATTCCTCAACATTAGACCGTGCCACAGCCAGCCCCTCAACACTCTCCTTAAGTGTCTCCCCACTCCTGGAAAGAGATGTATCATCCGCAAAGAGAGTAAACGCAGCGGATGGATCAACTGAGGGTAGATCATTAATAAATATTAAAAAGAGTAATGGCCCCATTATCGATCCCTGCGGAACACCCACATCAATCTCTCTCCTCTCAGACGACACACCCCCCACCCTGACGACTTGGGATCTGCCCTCCAAATAAGATTTTAAAAATTGTACACTATCAGCGTAGAAGTTTTATAGCTCTAATTTACTGAGAAGCAGACTATAAGTGACACAGTCGAATGCTTTGGTTAGATCATAGAAAACTGTGGCATTATATTCCATGTTTTCAAAGGCATCCATTATATGGTTTACAAAATTAAGAATGCCTAACACTGTGCTAAGGTGATTTATTGTGGTTTGTTAAAGATTAGCTGTTATTCATCAAACACAAAATTTTAGAGTTTCAAAGGCAAATAACGCAAAATTTACGTATTTTTCGAAGAAAACCAATAATTACTTTTTTAAAGCATTTGCAAAGGCCTTCCTTTAAAAAAATATATGTATCATAAAAGTTGAGTGAGTTCTGATCAAATTAAGGTTGGACCAAAATTTTTTGAGTGCAAAAATCTTCGAAAACAACCCCCTAGTTACCACCCTAATTAAAATGATTCGTAGCCCTTTTACAATTCTCTTTATCCATGTATCATTAATACATTCTAAAATTTTAAGCGATTTCAATTGCTAAGTTTTGAAAAAAATGGAGCTGAAAGTGAAAATCAAGTTTCAGAATTAAAAAAAAAAAGACCTTTTCTTGAAAATAACTCGAAAACAAAGGGAGATACGTAAAATTAACTAGGCTACAAAATTGTAGCTTTTTAAATAACAAATGTTTTGCTGTTTTTAATTTACTGTATGACGGAAATAAACGTTTAAAACGCGTGTGTATAGACGAGCACTACCTTGTTTCAGCCCTTTAAACTCCCTTCTTTAAAAAGGTAAGGGCTTTAAACAGTTTAAATATATAGGACCTTATAGATCTTAAAAAATCAATAAAATGGTTTTTAAAGAACTTTTTATCACAAAATCTAAAGGAGTTATATGCTTAAAAAACAATTTTTTGGAGCATGCTAAAAGCGATTCGATGCATTTTTTCAAAAATCCGCGGTTTTGTACTATTTTTTGCATTGTTATATTGTAAGGGGTGGATTTTTGAGGATTAAAAAATTACAAAATTAAATTAGAAATACTTTTAAGTCACATTTTTTAATTACAACTCTGTGACAATATGTTAATTTTTCTAGGGTAAACAATTTTGTTTTAATAAATCAGAATAAGGGTTGATTTTCAAGGGTTGAAATATATAAAATATTATTTTAAAGAATTAAATACCTATTTTTTAATTTATATGAGCCTAATTTAATGTGACTTAAGCTTTAATATGAAGGTTTTGAAGGTTTTTGCAAGAGAGGTCTTTTTACCCCTAAAAAATAAAAAGGAACCTTTAAAATAATGGAGATTTTGAAGAGGCGGGTACGTTAAGCCTAATCCCAAATTTTCATACAAAACATTGTAAAAATATTAAATATTAAAATATATAAAATATTAATTTTTAAGGTATATATATATATATATATATATATATATATATATATATATATATATATATATATATATATATATATATATATATATATATATATATTTATTTTTTTTTTAAATCGTAATAGGGGTTATTTTTTAAAAGCTAAAATATTTTAAATAATGTTTCAAAGAAACAAAATACTACTTTTTCAACTTATTTGAGTCACATTTTCCTCAACTTAAGCTTGAATGTATACTCTTAAAGCTTTTAGCAATAAAGGGTAGTTTTTACCCGTAAAAAATAAAGAGCCCATCGGCATAACACAGATTTAAAAGAGGACCGTTTTCATAGGGTAAGGCCGGAGATGCGGCCTCAGAAAGAACATCTGATTCCTGTAACAAGGACCTGGCTACCCCAAGGAAGTTTAAAGGTGTATGGAAGGCCAATGCTATATTACAAAATTGTCCAGGCGTGCAGGGCAGCGGGAACAGGGGAATCGGCCACGCGGATTTTGCGCAATGAATCGTAGGGCAGGTTTGGACTTCCATAATTCCTTGTTATCATATATAAAGTTAACATCATCAAATGTCAAATTCAGACTAACTATACGTTAACTGTTTTTTTTTAAATTTTTTGCACAACATTGTTGGTTTATAAACGAAACCATTGTAGAATATTTAAAATTATTGTGTAATATTGGATTTTATATCATCTGATTTAACATGGAAAGAACTGAGGGCGTCACGTCACAGCCTTCTGTTTAAATGGTTGATAGTTTTGGAAGTTTTGTATTTTTACAAAAAATCACTTACTTTAGATTTGTAATCAGCGCCTCTGTATGCAAAAAGTCATCAAAATCGGCAAGGGTCAAGGAAAGTAAAAACTTACCATATTTTAAACTGCTTGTTTGTGTAATGTATTTTATAAATGTATAATTTGTATAAAAGTACAATAAAATAGTGTTACCTTATTCAGATAACATTGACATATTTAAAAAGAAGTATAGAATTTTTTACATAAGATTTTTTTTATATCGCCAGACAGTCCACTAAAGGCTAAAGCCTCAATACTAACGTACCGTTAGGTGTAGTAAAGGAGCATTATCTACACCAGACATACATATTTAAAGAAGGGAAAACTTCTGCGGCTAGCAGATTAAAGTCTAGACACTCTGGGGATGATGGAACAAAGAAAGTGGGAAGTTCGGGGCCTTTTAAGTTGGACTGTAAAAGGATGCATAAAAGTGACACTACGTGTTGCTCTGTTGGAAGCTGTCAGAGGAATTATACTTGTCAACTCCTTGGAGCAGAAGACGTGAAAATTCCTACAAAAATGCAATACATCCTCTCCAGCATGTCGGTGGGAAAGAAAAGAAAGCTTTTCTGTAAGCGTGAGATAATTAATAAGACGAACAGATCTTTTTTAAATGGAACCAATAATGATAAGAGTTGTAGGAAATAGCATTGTAAAGAGAGTATACAGATTAGACGGATAGAAATACTTACTGGCTTGAAAGAGGAATCCAAGCTTTTTTAAAGTAGCTGAGGCTATGGATGTAATGTGTTTGTGTCAAATAAGGTTGTTCTCAAAAGTAACGCCAAAATGATTAAATATTTTTTTTTCGCGACACCGAACATGACTGGGTCTTGGAGCATTACTGGACAAGATTTTTGAAGTCCCAATTCAAGATTAGTTTATGGTTTTGTGAAAGTGATTTTGAATTGTTTTCTTAATTAGGGGTATTTCGGGTATGTTACCCCTGGATTTGCAAGACAAAACCATACAACTTTCAGGCATTTTGTTATAATATTTTAAGTAACAAACAATAAACCCAAATTTCTAGTTACAATTAAATAAACCAATAATCACTAAAATATGAAGGTTTTTATCAATCCAAAAAACTCTGCAACAAAAAAATAGAATCACACAAGGCAAAACAATCGACATTAATACGGCGCAAACGACAACAAAACATTTAATTCACAACGGCTCTGTCAAAAGGTAATGTGTTGCCTACCTACAAACTGTGTGTCGGTAGGCATCACATTACAATATTTTGGGGAATTTTGTTACTGCGCAGAATCGTCGTGGCCGCTCATGACAGTTATTTTCATAGTGGGCTGGACATTTTTTGATCGAATGGGCCATAGTATTGGGCTTCCATAAACCTTCAAACTTCCTTGGGCTAACCGCGTCACTAGACCGGGAGAGGAGGGTATGATGGATCTAATCGTCTGCTCGTCATACTTTCCCGGAGACAGGGACACCAGAACACATTGTGCTCGTGTCCGGTAGCGACACGAGTAGGAGGAGATGTAAGAACTCTCTCCCAGTCTGGTATCGGATTCATTAGAAGTCCGATCCTGTTGGAAGAAATATAAAAAGGTGTGAGCCACAATAGACCGAGCTGTCGCAGTGGAGGGCGTAAAAAGTCCTTTGTAATGCCGCAACCATATATAAAAAATAAAAAACCAACCTATCATCAGCCATCAGTCTGACTGCCTGCTGCCTATGGTGCAGGTAACTGTCAAACCATCCATTAGCATTCATTTTATAATAGGTCAATTTAGCTAGTAATAAATCTATATTTAAACTGTCAAAAGCCTTGGTCATATCTATCATGACAGAAGGACAGCATTGCCCCTGATCAAAAGCCAATGATATATCACTAGTGATTTTTAAAAGTGCTGTTGCACAGCTACAGTAGTCTACAAAACCTGATTGAAATTTAGGGATTATACCCTTATCAGACAGATATTCAGTGGCTTGACATCTGACTAGTTTTTCTAAGATTTTTGATGGTGCAGGTGTTATACTGATTGGTCTCAATCAAGGAAGTTTAAAGGTGTATGGAAGCCCAATGCTATGGCCCATTCGATCAAAAAATGTCCAGCCCAGTATGAAAATAACTGTCAGAATTGGCCCCGCCGATTCTGCGCAATAACAAAATTCCACGAAATAATTTAATGTGTTGCCTACTTACACACTGATAAATCAGTGTGAAGTTAGCCCAACACATTATACTTTTATGAGAGTCGGAGTACCGTTTTTTGGATTGATAAAAACCTTCTTATTTTAGTGATTAGGGTTTATTAAATTGTGACTATAATTTTGTGTTTATTGTTTGTTACTTATAATATCGTAACAAAATGATTAGAGGTTGTATGGTTTTGTCTTGCAAATCCAAGGGTAACATACCCGTCTTTTTAACTTTAGGTAAGTATTTTTTATATTTAAATTAGGTGCTTCTTATAAGACGTAACGTTAGGTAACCGAACAAATAATAATATATCAATTATGAATAATAGAAAATGAAAATTTTATAGGAAATATTAGTGAGAAAAGTAAGGCAATCTTAACTATCTTTTAGATGATTTCCACAATGTTTGTGTATTTCTGTGGATTATTAAAAAGAAAAAAGGTTTACATTTAGATACTTTTATTTCATTTAATAATTTAGTACACTCTTTTAAAGAATCAAAATTATTGATTACTGGGCAGACCAGGCAAATTTTAATATATACAGGTCCCTCTAATTGAATGAAAGGAAGTACAATTTTATGTTAAAGTTCTTTTTTGCTTTTTCTGTATTTGTTTGGTAATTGTCTCGAAAGTTGCCTCCTCTCCGATTTTGACCAAATTTGGTATACAGGGGTTTTTTGGGGCGCTAATTACGAATCTAAAAAAAAAATCTGCAATGTTTCGTTTTTGAGATATTCATCATTAAAATTGAAAATCAAACTAACCTTATTTACACTATTTCTCCTTCTTTTTGCACAAAATTTTTGATTTTTACACTAAATTGGCACACAATATTTCACAAACACCTTTTAAAAACTTGTTTTTATGTTTATTTTACACCTTTTTTACACTTTTATTTTTTGAGCAAATATGGCTGCTGCCTTTGAACTGAAAAGTTCGCAATTTAATGGAAAAAAGATGTAAAATAAATAAAAATGCAAGGTTTTAAAAGGTGTTTATAAAATATTGTGTGCCACTTTAGTGTAAAATTCAAGAATTGTGTACAAAAAGAAGGGAGAATGAGGTTAGTTTAATTTTCAACTTTGATGATGAAGATCTCGGAAACGAAACGTTGCCGAAAAGATATTTTTTCAGATTTGTAATCAGCGTCCCAAAAAACCCCTGTATACCAAATTTAATCAAAATCGGAGAGGAGGCAACTTTCGAGACAATACCATTTGTTTAAAAATAAATTAGATTTTTGGTTTCTTAATCTTGCATTATCAACTTTTTAAGCTTGACATTCTGTACACACATAATATTTAACGGATACTGTTACAATGGATACTCAGGTACCAAAGGTTACTAAACATTTTTAACCACTGTTATTCTGTCTCATGAATGTTTGTTATTAGTGAAAAGTATATGCCTAAAAAGCAGTTATAAAATTTTTCACTTTTTAATGTACAACCAGAATCTTAGGATTAGATTAAACTCATTTACACTATCTTGTCCTTCTTTTATCATAAAATTGGTGATAAGTATATAATACTATCATACAATGTTTGAAATTTATTTTAAAAAATCGTGTTTTTATTTATTTACAAAGATTTTTGGTAAAAATACAAAACTTCCAAAAATATCGACCATTTAAATAGAAGGCGGTAAAGTGGCGCCATTTATTCTTTACATATTATATCAGATGATATAAAATCCAATATTACACAATAATTTTAAATATTCTATCGTGGTATCCTTTAATAACCAACAATTTTGTGCAAAAAATACAAAAAAACAGTGAATGTTGGAATTTGACATTTGATGATGTCAATTTTATAGATAGTAACAAAGAATTATGGAAATCCGGCCCTGACCTATTATTCATTGCGCAAATTCCGCGGGGCCAACCTCCCTATTCCCGCTGCCCTGCACGCCTGGACAATTTTGTTCTACAGTATTGGGCTTCCATACACCTTTAAACTTCCTTGGTCTCAATTCATTAAAACTCGAGGGATTATTTACCTTAGGCACAGGTGTGACAATAGAGCCATTTTCCAAACATCACGTACAGAACCAGTTTCAATAGAAAAATTAATTATATTAATTAGAGGTTTAAGGCAGTAAGGCATGCAAGCCTTAAGCATTTTTATAGAAATTTCATCAATGCCAACTGCATTACTTTTGATGCTGTTGAGATATGTTAGTACTTGTTCCTTTGTAGCAAATCTTAGTATAAATGGCTCCCAAGGAACAGTTGTACTGAGAAAACCATTTAACAGTTTCCGATCTATATTGATTAAATTAGGTTCCTTTAGTTCACTTGGAATATCTTTATGTGTTTTATTAGTAATTTTCCAGCTGGAAATTTTCTCCCAGTATTGTTTGCTTCTGTTTCTTTTTGTACAGCTTTTAATTTCCATAGAATAGTAGGCTTTTTTTCTCAGGTTTCACAGCAAATGCTACATAACTTTTAATTTGGATATAATAGTTTCTAGTTTCAATTGAATTTAAAGTTTTAAATTTGCGAAAAGCCTTGTGTTTAAGTTCAATAATGTTTTTTAAATTATATGTTAACCAGGGTGGTCTTGGTTTTCTCAGTCTAACTATTTTAGGTGGACAGTAAACATCAAGCAAAGACAGTAATCTATCATTAAAAATATTTACCTTACAATTAATATCAGTATTAGAGGTATAGAGATCATGCCAGTCAATACTCTGCAGATCACTCTGAAACTGCTTAGAGTGTACCATTTTTAAACTTCTACTTTTTATAAGAGTATTAGGTTTTTTAATTCTATCACATTCACCATCCACAACTAGTTCTTTTTTGTTTATTAAGATTAGGTTTACCAAATTTTAATTTGGGTCATTATATTATTCCCGAATCCTTTTCTGTCAACTGTTTAGAATATCAATCAAGATATTTTAATTTAAACCAGACAAATATGGTATTTACAATACTCACAACTGACAACAAACTTACCCAACTTCATCTGCAAAAGAAGCATCCAAAGGATATTTTACATCCTCAAAAACATTTGTTTCTGGCTCAATTTTTATTATCGAATAATTGGAAGTCTTAGTTTCTATAAATACATCGTCAATATCCGAAGACTCTTCTTTAATAAATTGGGCGGAAGAATACAAATCGAGTTTCTGAGACATTTCGACTTTGATGGAAGGAGATGCCGAAAATTTTGTTGAATCTGCTTTGTTACATTCTACTTTGAAGGGTAAATTTTCTAACCTCAATTCAACGTTTTTCTTCGAAATACGTGATATCCCTTCGTTACCGCTGTTTTCCATCGTAAAATATTGAAGAGTTAAACTTTAGGAATGGATGTAACACTGTAACACAGGGAAAACTCAACAGGAAAATGTGAATTGTGGAACGTTATGACAGTCGCTTTGGTAATAAAATTGGAGTAGAGTAGATAGACGTCCGATAACAGGAGAAATAAGCAAACATTTTTTCTAATAGGGCTATTTCACAGAGTTAATCTGAACATGCTTGCTATAATTAGCTTGAACTCTAATCTGTGTTGAACTCCTTCAGATTAATTTCGCCATCGCATTCGTGTGATTATTTCCAGTCTGTCAAACTTTTCAATATAGGCGGGACCGCCGACCAGGTTTTTTATTTCTAAATCTTTAATCAGTGGCGGCTCGTGGTCAATCTTTCAGGGAGATTATTAGTTAAAATTATAAATACATATGGCTTAACTGATTTTTAGGTAAAAAAAAACAATTTTAGGACACACAGACGTTAACTCCAAAGAAAAAACAAGAAAGAAAATTCAAAAATAAAAGATTTAGCAAGATTATTTTATTTGAAGAATTATATTTCTATTTATGAAGAAACCTAACAATATAACAAATAATATGCATCGACATCTGTTTAAACAGAAAAATTGCACAACATATTCTAAAAAAAATCTCACACCCCACAGTAAGAAATGTCGCTCGCTATGCCAGAACTATGACGGCAACTTATAGGTTGAAAATAAGCATATTTATTAGATAAAAAATAAGAAGGGTTACTTAACTTACCTAAATAGTCATAAATTCTAGTTCAATCCTTCTGTCTTTGGCACTTGCAAAATGATTGATTACTTCTTCATTGTAATTTACAATATTATATATAAAGACCTTTTCAATACTTAACATGGCCAACGCAGAGAGTCTACCTTCCCCTATTGTGTTGCGTAAAAATGTCTTTATTCTATTTAATGTAGAAAAGCATATCTCGCTCTCTACAGTTGTCATCGGTAACGTACACAAAATTGTCAACAAATGCACTGTTTCCAAATTTACATTACAAAAACATATACAAACAAAAAATAAATTTCTAAAATCGTATATAATCCGTTGTAAAATAACCGTATAACAAACAAACACCTTGAAAAATGCGTAATTTTCCTCTTCGCGGCTGTTGACCCAGATCATGCGATTACACTGCTTCGGAAAGCAGCCAAAATCGCCCAATCGTAAATTAGATCGGGAAAACTCGACTCGGCTCCGTTTAAAACAATGCGGTCAATGAAGGCAGGCAGCCCGGTTTTTGGTCAACAAACAGTAATCGATCAACGAGTTTATATGCTTAGAATAATAAAGGAAAATTAAAAAGATTGAAAAAAATAGTTTTTTTCATATATATCATTTTTATGTTTTTGTTCGGAAATATTAGTCAAAAATATTGGGAGATCATTGACCAAATGACCCAATGTAGGAGCCGACACTGACTTTAATTCTTGTTTTATAAATATAATATTAACTTTTTGTTTATTTTCAGTCATTAAGAATTTTGTTTGAATAGAAATATTTGACTTTGTATAGTCTTTTGGTTCCCAAATTGTATTTTGTTTTTTTTTATGTGCATTCATCAATAAATATTATTATTATTATTATTAGCAGTACTCAAACAAGTGTTGCCTACACCCACTGATAAATCAGTGTGTGGGTAGGCAACATATTATACTTTTGACAGAGCCGGAGTCCCGTTTTCGTGTGTGACGGCTCGGCGTGTATGAAACCATACTCGCAGCGTCGTATTTATTTCGAATGTTTTGCCTTCTGTGATTTTATTTTGTGGTTCGTTTTGGATTAATAAAAACCTTCTTATTTTAGCGATTAGAGTTATTAAATTGTGACTATAAGCCAAGACACAGTCATGTTCGGTTCGAAAGTCATTTAATTATTTTGGCCTTACTTTTGAAAATAACCTTAACTGGCACAAACACATTACATCCATAGCCTCAGCTGCTTCAAAAAAGCTTGGATTTCCCCCTCTAAAAAAAAACATTAAATTTTTCTGGTACATCGGTTATTTAAACAAGATTACTTTTCTCCTATAAATTCAGAATAATGTGGCTTAAAAAAAAGACAAAAACTGGGGAAACTTTTTATTATAATTAGGTACACAAAAAATAACATAAAATATAAGAAATGAAGCAAAAATAAAAAATTAGCTACTTATTCCTAAGATAACATATAAGAAGGTCCTGCAATACATGATGGGAAATGTGTCACGCGGTCGCTCCGCCACGAGTGTGTCTTGCACACTAAAGTATTTTTATCCCAACTTCCGCAATATTAAAAATAAGGAAGAAAAAACTTTAATGTGCAAGACACACACGTGGCGGCGCGACCGCTTGAAACATTTCCCATTATGCATTGCATGATTGGAATACTTTCCTTTATATTATCTTACTTATTCCTAAATAAAATAGTTTCCCAGGATTTTTATTATTTCATAAAGTATACGAATTTTGAAGAATTTCATTAGGATTAATTTGGTAAGATCCATTAAATGGTTATCATTAAGAATGATGTATGATTTTTGGGATGGGACCAGGTCTTAAATATTTGCTATTGTTTGCCTTAACCAAAATATCCTGTGGATAAAAATAGTCCTAGCATAGCACAGGGTGCTTTGGTAAATGTTGTCCCTCTTTAATTCCCACAAGAAAAAACCAAATGTTTCTTGTCATTGCTTCTGAGGGAAACCTAAAATATTAGATGATTCTTTTGTATAATGTATAATTTCTTCCACAATATTATAAACCTACTCACAAACTAATAAATTCGATAATATTCTAATAAAGTAAAACAAGTACAATGCATACATTACTTTTGGTCTTGTTACTTTCTTTCAGGCTATTGTAATTCTACGCCACTGACCTTTGTAAAAACATTGTCTAGCGAACAGAAACTATCTTACCTATGAAAAGAAACATCTTCGTGTAAATAGGCCAATTTTTTACACAAAACACATTCACGCACCATTTTAGAGTGTTTAATATGTTTGTAAATAGTTTTAACAGATAGTTTTAATAAAAACACCACAAAGCCCTTAAAGAAACCCAAGGCAACGTCGCACTACACGTAATCTGTTCATTCCATTTATCAACGGACAGGTTGTAAAATTCCTACGCGCGTTAAAGCGGCAATGCCACATTCCGCCCGCGAAATTTCCTTTGCGGGTGAAATGTAGCAATGCGAAACGTATTTAACTAAATAAAAAAGGGGTTATGTAGAAAAATTATCTTCTAATTAATTTTTAAAGCCAAATCTAGTAATCTATTTATTTTTATGCCCATTTTTTATTATAAATATAGAACTTAAAAGCAATTTTATTAAGAAATGTTTAATTTTTTTTTAAGCTGGCAACAGAAAGTATCAACATTAGTTATGCGTTACGTCCTTTTCCAATGTCTGACCGTAAGTTCGTGTTTATTGTGTTATCTTAACTATTCAAAAATTTATGGCATAGTCAGTATTCACTATTTAAAAGGACATACTGAGTATAATTAGTAACTTTTTTCTTCGCTGGCCTAATGGTCTAACACATCGAATAAAACTTCGTTTCAATTAAGCTTAGAGGGAAGTAAAGTAATAAAAAAACACAAAATACAAAATTTTGTTAAAATGTTTAATATTTTCCTTTCTTTTATACAACCATCTATGCATGATAACTCTGAGGGGAGCCATATGTCCACGCAATGAAGACTAAGCGCAGCGTGGGAAGAGTCAATCGATGTACGGCGACACCACAGTCTAGTCTGCGATCCATTTGGGTTCCTTTTCGTGACTTGTAGTTTATTATTCTATTATCAACTTATACAGTAGAATTGTTCCAAGGAATCCATAAAAGAAGATCTAAAGAAAGAAATGAAGAGAAGCCAAGAAGAAATGAAGACCAGCCAATAATCCAAGAGAGAAGATCTAAAAAGAGAAATGAAAACCAATCAAGAAGAAATGAAGGGAAGTCAAGTAGAAACAAGACAACGGATCGAGAAAATTTAAAAAGACATTAAAAAAAAGCCAGGAAGAAATGAAACAAGAACTCAAAGAAAAGATGGTAAAATTCGAGAATACCTAAAAGTAGAATTTTAACAAAGCCAAGAAGAGATGAGAACACAAATGCTGCTTAAATTAAAACTTACCAAAAAAATGTTAAAGAATAAATAGAATACAGCAGACTGTACAGCAAGTTCAAGGCCAAATATAACAAGTACAGCGATAAATTCAAGATAGCTAGTACAAGCGTCGTCTCAGAAAATGGTACTGCTGCAACTATTATGAACCTACCACCTACTTTTGACGGCAAGGTACCTCCGACAATTTGAAACTGCTGCCAACGGTAATAAATGGAGTTCACGGTAAAAGGCACGCGCTCTAGTACTTACTTGCTCTTCGAAGTGAAGCTATGGAGGTTTTAAGAAACGTTCCCGAAGAAAAGCAAGGTGACTATGAATCCATTGTGACGTTCCTGGAAACAAGATATGGCGAAACGCACTTGCAGGAGGTTTATAAGGCACAGTTGCAAGGACGAAGACAGAAATACAATGAAAGCCTTCAGGAGTATGAAGCGGATATTTTACGCCTAATTAACCTGACATATCCTGCCTATCCAGAAGAAATCAAACAAGAATTAGCAGAAGGTAGTTTCATTGAAGGCTTACGGGATCCGGATATGAACCAGGCGTTAAGAATGGCTAGAATTAAGAAAATTTCTGAAGCTCTTGCCTATGCACTTCAATTTGAAACAGCAAAACAGACATCCAGGAGTCAAGCAAGACTCGGAAGAATGAACTTTGTACCAGAAGAAGGCAATTATGACAACGATTTGACAAGAGTGATAAAAGAGTTGACCTTCCGACGAAGAAACGGCATCCTTTGCTGGAAGTGTGGCCAAGAGGGACATGTCCAAAGAAATTGTACTAGATCAAATGCTCCTTTAAGTAATGCGGGAAAACTCTCAGTACCCAGCTTCAAGGGGCGAAAGCTGGCTAGGTGCTACCAAGCCCCATCAACAACAATAATAAAAGTATCCCGGCTGCAAAATAATGGTTCCAGCTTGGTAGTACCTGTGAGATGGTACTCGATACCTGTTCCACACATACCATCGTGAGGCCTAACATCGTAGCCCATTGCAAAATAATTCTAACCTTTTTTTACATTTCTAATAACTAAACACTAACTAAAGTCCGTAACATTATTACAAACATCTTTGGGTCTTTTGTGTAGGAGAATGTCTTTTAGTTGTTTTTATTCTTAAATCGGCGACAGTGTCATTTTTAAGTTCGTTTTTCCATTGCTTGATCATCGCACTTAAACGTATCAACATCTTCGGGTTTTTTATGTTGAAGAACGTGCTTCTTTACTTGTTTTTCATATCGAGTCTCAAAATTACAATATTGGCATTTATACATATTAACGTGTACGGGTTTTTTGTGTCGAAGGACGTGCCTCATTAAGTTACTTTTATAACGAGTTTGATAATCACACTGATCGCATTTTAACATAACATCTTCGGGATTTTTATGCCGTAGAAGATGCATCTTTAAAGACCCCTTCCGAAAAGTTTCATAATCACACCGATTGCACTTAAGCATATCAACATCTTGGGGATGTTTATGCCGGAGAAGATGTCTTTTTATAAGGCTTTTCTGACAAGTTTGATAATTACATTGATCGCATTTAAATATATCAATATCATCAGGATTTTTATGCCGTAGAAGATGTTGCTTAAAGCTGTCTTTCCGAAAAGTTTGATGGTCACAATAATCGCATTTAATCATATCACCATCTTCGGGTTTTTTATGGCGGAGCAAATGCACCTTTAAATTATTTCTCCGAACGGTTTGATAATTACACTGATCGCATTTAAACATATCAATATCGTCAGGATTTTTATGGCGTAAAAGATGTAGCTTAAAACTGTCTTTCCGAGAAGTTTGATAACAGCATTGATCGCATTTAAACATATTAACATCTTCGGGCTTTTTATTACCAGGTTTCTTACGATCAATGGGTTGCTTCTTTGAGTTCCGTTTTGGCATTTCTTGGCGGCCGTTTTCAATTATATTATCACTATATTGCTCTTGACTAATGCAATCAGCCAACAGCCTAAAAATAGAAAAGTACACTACGTTTTCATTGATTTTAAGCCCATTTATTAAAGTAAAATAAAATCATGAAATTAATGCATACAAGGTGTTCCAGAAGTAATGGGAAACAGAGCAACAGCAGATTCCTTAGGTCGAAATAATTCAATTAACGTAAGCTTGCCTTATCCCAAAGTTATTATAACTAAGATATAGGGTGTCAAGCTTTTAATTTTGTTTTCGTTTTTTCGTCATAATTTCTTAACTAAAGGACATAGCAGTAGGAAATTGGGGATTTGGGTGTTCTTTAAAGCGAGAAATTTAAATTCGTCCACACTTTTGATGTTGCTGGTAGAGAGCGCCAACTACGGCCTACCTCACTTGTTTTAGATGGCATAACTTTTTAAAGCTTAGTATATTGACCCGTTTATTAAAGAAGAAGTTACTATAATTCCCTCTGCGTCAAAAATGTATACTTTATTTAAGTCTCTAGGAGCAACTATTTTCGAGATAAATGCAGTTTAAAGGACCCCGCAATTTTCCTACAGAAAATGGTTTTCTGCCAATTGTTTTCAAACTTTGCAAACTTCGCAAAACCCAGAAACCCCTCTAACCCCCCGAAAATCAGCCTTAAAGGTCACTAAGGATTTTGGGGAGGTTAGAAGGGTTTTTGGGTTTTTTTGCCCGTGGAGACTTTTGATCAGCGCAATGAAAACTATTACTTTGCAAAGTTTGAAAACAATTGGCCAAAAACCATTTTCCATAGTATAAATGCGGGATCCTTTAAAATGCATTTAACTGCTCCTAGAGACCTAAATAAGGTATAGATTTTTGACGCAGAGGGAATTATAGTAACTTCTTTTTTAAAAAACAGGTCAATATCAAGGGCGTCGATAATATTTTTTTCCTGGGAGGGGTAATTTTAGTATCAGAAAAAACAACTCTGAACACAAACCTGTTACATAAACTGTTATTTGCTGAAAAATAATCCTATTGTTATTGAGTCAAAATCATGGTGAAAGTATTTATTGATGGTAATATGTACATTTATAATGTTTGCACACATTTTTTATAAACTTAAACAGAAAAAATTGTTTGTAGCACGCATCCAAAATAGGTTCTTAGCACTCATTTGCTATCCCGAATTCAGCTGTCACCTCATGCGGAAACAACAAACTCGTCCTGAAAACCTCATCATTTTAGCAACTTGATACAAAAATAACTATATAATAATAATAATAACTTTCGCCTGTTAAGTTTCTTAGTTTTTAGTATCCAAAGTATAGATGCAATATAAAAATATATTAACAATTAAATATAATTTACCATAACAAGGAGCTTTGTATTTGCGAAGTTATTAATAATGAAAAAATAACACAGTGCACTAACTAATTCAAACTTTAATTACATGGCAAACATGTATTCAGACATAAAGTAACTTATTATAGAATATACATACATATGTACCAATATCTTTTTGTTACATTATGGACGAAACAAAAAAGAACTTAATCCTAAATTATTAATTTTAAATTGTCAATTTTTTGTTCAACATAACTTTTAAAAGAAAACCGCTTTATTGAAATCAAGTATTAAACACCAACCGTAATATAAAATCAAAATGTCTTTTTTTCATTTTTGCAAATCTGTCCACAATGAAATTTGTATTTATTGGTATTCACAAGTAAAAGCGCTAGACCAACGTTCTTGACTTATAGATGCCCTTAACCACGTTTTCAATCTTTTTAGTGCAGAAAAACTTTTCTCCGAGGATGCAACGCTCACTGACATAGTACATACAAGATATAATGCTAAATGGACATAAGGGTATAACTGTTTATCACACCTTTCAAGAGTTGAAATTGCAGAATCTAGGATATTTGCCGACGACGTGGTAGGTAGGATTTTGGGGGGGTAATTACCCCCCTTATCGACGCCTTTGGTCAATATACTAAGCTTAAAAAAAGTTATGCCATCTAAAACAAGTGGGGTAGGCCGTAGCTGTCTTGTCCAGCTTAGATGACAAATAAATTTCGTTCAAATTAAATCCTTTCACCTATTCATTTATTAAGAAATTTCCCAATAAGTTTGCACCCTGTATTTTAGTTATTATCAACTTTCGAATAGCAATTACGAATGAGTTACAAATTAAAATTTGACTGTGATTTTGCTTATTATCAGTACTATGTATAAGGCATTGTAATCAAAATGCATGTTTAGATCAAAAAGGGCATTTTGGAATTTTCGCAATTGATATTAGGCAGAGTTTTAGGAATACCGAAAAATTGGTCTCCAGTTTCGAAAATTGCAGACCAAATAGATCAAAATGCATTTTTTAAGATTAAGCAATAGATAAATTAAGTAGAATTGAGGCTTTTAGTCCAGAAAATACGTAAAAGGTTGGGGCTGTTAAGGAATTGGGTTAGACTTGCAGACAATTTCGAATACCCTAAAAATTGTAAAATACGTAATAGGGTGACTTTTGAAAGACTTGACTTTCGAAACTAAGTAAGTTGGGTCGCTGATTCAAAAAGGGGTTCAGACTTGACAATGTGTTATACCCCCATGGAAAAATGGGGTGGTTTTGAAAAATGACGTTTCCAAACTAAGCATCTTATATGTTTTTGGGTCGCTGATTTCGAAAATCGGGGTGTCGAGACTGGAAAATTTGTGTTACCCCACATGCGAGAAACACCCTCAGGGGTGGGTTTTGGAAAAAATTGAGTTTTACATAATAAGCCACATTGAATGCTTTATGGGATCGCTGATTACCGAAGAGATACGAGTGGTATAGGCTGGAGATTTATCCCACACAGTTGAATGTAAATCACTCTTCCAAGGGTTTTCGGAAATAAATTGAGGGTTTGTATTTTTATTTCATAGTTATTATAAAGAATTATCATTCAGTTCTGAATTAATTTCAATTTTTTCCCAAAACCCACCCCAATTATGGAGGGGAATGGTTTCCATGCTGCAAGTTAAGCATTCGTATAGCCCGAAAATTACAGGGCATGTCTCGCATTCAGCTTTTACCGTAGTTTTCAATGGACTATTTTAGGAACCTAATACAATTTTCAAATATTACTCTAAATTAGTAAATTAATTAAAAATATATTTTTTTCGAGATGTCAACCGGTACAACCTCGATTATGGCGAATGCGCCAGGATTTTTTAAATATTTTAAAAAACTCTATATTTTTTATCCTGTCAATCCTGGTCAACATATTTATGAGATTATTATATTGTCACATTTTGTTGGGTCCGATACAAATTACAACCCTCTTTATTTAAGATTTCTTTGATGTAGGAATAATTTAGACAAATTCGAAAACTCTCAGTTCTGGCCGGTCATGGTTAGTTCTGGTTAGTTAAAGCGGCTTTTTATTTGGTCAGTTGACTTCCGCAAATTTATATATTTCACTTTTTCTCTCATCTGTGTACTTTAATTTCCTCCACACAATGCAGATTCGGTTGTTTTTTCCCCAAAAAAATCTTAAATAAAGATGGTCGTAATGTGTATCGGACCCAACAAAATATGACAATATAATAATGTGTTTAGTTTTTTAGGGTTATATTTTTTCGCCGAGTGTATTTTCGCTATTTTTTAAATAAATTTTAGTAGTCGTCCTTTTAAGTCAGTTTATCTCGAAATCCGTCGACTATACGACTTTATACCAAGCTAACCTTTTTTACGTAAAAATGTTCAAAGAAACATAATTTATTTAAAAGATAGCAAAAATACACTCGGCGAAAAAAATATGACCCTAAATAACTAACCACCTCTTTGTTCCCACGCCACTGGTTGCAATATGTAATATTTTTAAAAAGTGTCCTATAATCACTCTAACTTATACGTAAAAGTTAATTCCTGTATTGTAAGTAGATCCTAATAAATTAAATAAAAACCGCTTTTATGACACCATCTTCAAGGGCCTGTAGCTCCCTCAGGAAGCATTTCCGGACCTATGTTAATATGAACTTTTTCATATCTTTTTATTTAGAATAGTACCTTCAAATTTTTCATCGTCATTTCGGGGCACCCTGTATACGTATGAAATTAGGTCCAAGTATTCATTGTTTTTGCATTGTGCCATTTTCGCGATTTAACAATGATTTAAAATTAAAATTAATCCTTGCCTCGTCCGGTTAAAGCAATACGACTGACTCAAACTGCCTGATTAACACGACAAAAACAAGGGTAAATAGGAAATAAACTATCTTTTTATGCCCAGGCCTGCACTAGACATACTTTTAAATAAATTTATGTAGCTTTGTTATTTTTGGGTTGTTTAAAAAAATTATTTAAAAAAGTTGCTTATTTTAACAAGTTTTATACACAGTTAAAAAAAACCTCAACTTAGGAATCACCCTGTATATTTTACATTGCAACTTTAAAAATCGTTCAATTCCGTGGGTGGTTTTCTTAACCAGTTTGTGTTTTGCAATCTAATACTAAAATAGAAATACCTCGTTTCGGATTGTTCAAAGTCTTCCTTTTTAACGTATACTTCCTCCTTTTTTAATTTCCACTCATTAGATGTAGATAAATTATCCAATCTGTAAAAAATATAAAGACAATTAAAATTTAACCTAAAAAAAATATGGTAATTGTCTCGAAAGTTGCCTCGTCTCCGATTTTGACCAAATTTGGTATACGGGGGTTTTTTGGGGCGCTGATTACGAATCTGCAACGGCAACGTTTCGTCCGTCGATAACCAATACGTTTGAAATAACATATATCTTATAACGGGTTGCCAATGTTTTCAAGTAAGTTTATTTTCTATTTTTATATAATTTCATAAAAATAATTATTTTATTATACTACTTAAAACAAATCAATTTTATAAAGAATTAAACCTTTTTATGTCTTTTCATGTTTTTTGTTACTATTATTGCGAGAGCAGACTAGCTCTCCATAATAATCTCTAAAAAAAAGTATAATTTTTAAAAAAATAATATATAATTATCTTTATTCTGGAGAAAAGCCAAATAATTTTTCTTTTAATTACACTATATTCGTGAACAAGTGGACCAGAAGAGATCCGTTGCTGGTATTTATTTCGATCTCACCAAGGCCTTTGACTTAATTGATCATGAGATTTTGTTACTTAAGCTGGAAAAGCTTGGCATCCGAGGTACTGCTAATAATCTCTTTAGATCCTATCTAAGCAACAGAAAATTCGCTGTGACAGTGGGTTCCAGCTCTGGAGGCTTGGCCACATCAAAAACCAAAAATATTTCTATGGGAGTTCCTCAGGGTTCTATACTGGGACCAATTATCTTCGTAATCCTTTCTAATGATCTGAATCAATTTGTAAACCTTCAATCTTATATCAGTTTGCTGATGATACTTCCTGTATAATAGCGGGTCCAAGAACCGTTTGCCTTTCTCGCAGAGCAATGGAAATTGCTCAGAACATGGCTGACTGGTGTTCAGTGAATAATCTATTACTAAATAGTGACAAAACTATTTTAATTAAATTTAGGGGTAATGCGCTTGAGTCACTGTACACTACTCTGAATGGGTCAAGTATTAAACAGGTAGATTGTGTGAAGTTCTTGGGGGTATTCCTGGATGCAAATTTGCAGTGGAATGAACAGGTGAACTATATAGTTTCGAAGATGTGTTCTGCAACCTATGTGATTAGATATCTCCGAGATCAGGTAAATATTAATACGCTGCGAGTTTTTTACTTTGCTTGTATTCAGTCTGTTATTTCATACAGCATCATTTTTTGGTATAGATCGTCTGTCACAAATTCTTCTCGAGCGTTTGTAACTCAGAAAAGAGCAGTCAGAGCTATGTTAAGAATGGGTTTTAACGAATCCTGTCGGGGTAGATTTAAAGAAATGAACATACTCAAGGTTCCATCACTGTTTATTTTTAATTGTGCCTTGTTTGCCAAAAATAATCCTCAGTATTTTAAGAGAAATTCTGACTTAAGTAATCACATGCAAACTAGAGGCGGGGATGACCTTGTCATTCCGTCTCATAGTACAGCTTTGTTCGGTAAGGGTGCGATGATGAGCTGCATTAAGATCTTTAATGCCCTTCCTGCGGATATCAGAGGAATAAGAAGCATTACCACTTTTAAAATGAGTCTTAAAAATTATTTAATTAAAAAGGAATATTACTCGGTAGACATGTACTTATGAGACGCTTTCCTGCCTGGTGGTTCTTGTCCTTCTGGTATGACTTTTTAAATTCATGATACCAAACCATTATTGATTATTGTTTTTTTTCTATTTGGACTTGTTTGTCGTCCGGTTTTGTTTGTCGATTAAAGATTAGTATTCCTGTGAACATGTTTATATATTTTTGTTTGTTGTAAATGATTTTTTGTTCCATTTTTTGTATCTAGGATTAAGTTTTTTAAATTTTAATAAAGGATTTTTTTTTACATTATTTTATCTGTTTACTATGTACAATGACGTTGTCTATGTCCTTTTGGAATATTAATGACAATAATAGCATTTTATCTATTTATTTATTTAAATCAAACTGACCTTATTTACACCATTCCTCCTTCTTTTTGCATAGAATTCTTGATTTTTACACTAAATTGGCACACAAAATTTCACAAACATCTTTTAAAAATTTGATTTTGTATTTATTTTACAACTTTTTTCCATTTAATATAACATATATATAAAAAAAGGTTATTGACAACATCCTCTTTTATAAAAACCACAACATAAATGCAGTTAATGTAAACTCCAATTTTATACGATAAGTGGCCCCGCCCCGATAAGTAAAAAATCACCAAATATATTATATTACCATACTCACAACTGATAACAACTTACCTATCTACATCTTCAAAAGAAGGATTAAAAGTACATTTTACATCTTTATTTACATTTTTTGAAAAGTGTTCAATTTCAAAAGATTCGCTTCTGGCTCCATTTTTATTATCGAACAATTGGAAGTCTTATTTTCCACAAATATCTCTTCAACATCCACACATTCTTTCTTAATTAATTCGGCGGAATAAACTTTGAGTTTCTGAGACATTTCGACTTTGATGAAAGGCGGTGCAGAAAATTTTACTGAATCCCCTTTGTTACATTCTACTTCCTCGGATAAATTTTTCAACCCTAATTCAACATTTTTTTTCGAAATAGATGATATTTCTGCGTTATCGCTATTTTCCATCGTAAAATATTTATAGTTGAACTTTAGGAATGGATATGGGTAACACAATGAAAACAGAAAGACAATTTGTATCAGAGGTTTATTAATTATTCATATTTTGATAAAAACTTATGTACTCCATATTAAAAATTAAAAAAAAAAACAATTTACACCCGATCAGAACAGAAATAATCATAAACAAATGTGAATTTTTGATTGTTATACGCTATGGTTAAAAATTTGAACTAAAAAGACGTCCGATAATGGAAGATATAGGCAAACTTATATTTATCCCAATAGGGCTATTTCAAATGGTCAATCAAAACCTTCAACATGTACCTACTAGAGGCAACCCTGCCGCTCGTTTGCACTTCTTGGCTCATCCTCTGGGCTCATCACATGGTGTTCCAGCAATGACTATAAACTACACAGAGCCGCTTTCCAGCCAGCCGTTTTGTGCACGCAACGAAGCACCTGTGCGCTTATATTCTCCAAGCAGACGTTCCAGCCAAGTTTTTTGACTTTGAGTCCGACGCGCCATAACTGCTTCCCCCTTTCCTCTGAAGGACCTACCTTTCATTTCGTGTTCGAAGCCCAAGAAACGTTTTTAAAGGTTAGGTAAAAGTAAATTCGTTTCGTCACGTTCCATGTGGCGTTTAAAGCACGAAGCCTAAAGCCATTATGCTCATGCGCTTCAAACGCAGAACAGATGGCAGCTGGAAAGCGACCAGAGAAATTTTCTATTTCTCTGAAAGCGACTCAGGATGGCTAAAGCCATATTTTCGCGACTAGGCGGCTTACAGGAGTGTCTTTAAGCGTCTTACAGCGTGACGTCATTAAAAAATGTATCGCAAAAATACATGTCTTACAACAATGTCAAAATGATATCATATGACTAAAGCCATATTTTCGCGACTAGGCGGCTTACAGGAGTGTCTTTAAGCGTCTTACAGCGTGACGTCATTAAAAAATGGATCGCAAAAATACATGTCTTACAACAATGTCAAAATGATATCATATGACTGAATGTGGACCTGTGCCATACATATTACATTTTTCATGCCCTCAGTAGTCATGGTGCTTGCTACGTAAAATTGGACAAAAGAAATGAAAATATATGTTGTCTTGTGATAATAAACTAATTAAACAATTATAACCAAAAATTGGTAAACAATTTACAACGTGTTTTATGTCAAATTGCCCCTCCACCGATGGCTTACAAATTTGTTGGCGTCCTCTAGAGACGGCTAACAAAAGCTGTAAGACGCGGTAAGCGTGACGTCATGACTAATTCGCTAAAATGGCACAGCTGTGAGCGCCTCACCGCGTCTAATGCGCAAAAATATGGCTTAAATGTGGACCAGTGCCATACATATTACATTGTTCATGCCCTCAATAGTCATGGTGCTTGCTACGTAAAATTGGACAAAAGAAATGAAAATATATGTTGTCTTGTGATAATAAACTAATTAAACAATTATAACCAAAAATTGGTAAACAGTTTAGGTAATTGTCTCGAAAGTTGCCTCCTCTCCGATTTTGACCAAATTTGGTATACAGGGGTTTTTTGGGGCGCTGATTACGAATCTGAAAAAATATTTTTTCGGCAACGTTTCGTTTCCGAGATATTTATCATCAAAGTTGAAAATCAAACTAACCTTATTTACACTATTCCTCCTTCTTTTTGCACAGAATTCTTGATTTTTACACTAAATTGGCAAATAATATCTTAAAAACACCTTTTAAAAACTTGTTTTTATATCTAATTTACCCCTTTTTTCCATTTAATTGCAAACCTCCACTTTCACACGTCGGATCGTGGCTGCAACCATGTATACACTAGAGAATCATGGGCGCCCCGCTTAAAAGTGAAGCTTCGCAATTTAATGGAAAAAAGGTGTAAAATAAATAGAAATATAAGGTTTTAAAGGGTGTTTATAAAATATTGTGTACCACTTTATATAAAAATCAAGAATTGTGTACAAAAAGAAGGGGGATTATAGTGAAAATAAGGTTAATTTGATTTTCAACTTTGATGATGATATCTCGAAAACGAAGCGTTGCCGAAAAATATTTTTTCAGTGTAATCACGCACCCGATACAAATTTGGTCAAAATCGGAGGACACTTCGGACAATTACCACAGTTTACAACGTGTTTTATGTCAAATTGCCCCTCCACCGATGGCTTACAAATTTGTTGGCGTCTTCTAGAGACGGCTAACAAAAGCTGTAAGACGCGGTAAGCGTGACGTCATGACTAATTCGCTAAAATGGCACAGCTGTGAGCGCCTCACCGCGTCTAATGCGCAAAAATATGGCTTAAATTTGCCGAATCTGTCCGCCAAGGTCAAACTCACTGTGACGTCACCATCGGTGCTGACAGCAAGCGCGTCTATGCGTTATATAGTACTTTCTACGAATATAGAAAAAGTTTATTAATTCAAAATAAATTGTAAGCAAAATTCGGATCTTATATATCAAAAAATACTTTCTTCACATTAAAGAGAAGGATAATAAATAATCGTATTAACCTTTTTTGTCCTAAATCGAATTGTTACACACAATTAACAAAACGAAACGAATCAAAAGTACAGAGTTCGCTAATTGTTTAACAAAATTACAAAAGAAACGAGAAAACCTTTTAAAACACACACGACCAAATGATCAAATAAATGTAAAAAAAACTATTCAGCACCGGTGGTGACGTCGCACCACTGGCGAGCTGCTTGACAGTATTGACACATGAAACATGCTTTATTATGCAGGGACTCGGCTAGAAAATAACATTTTAATGTAACAATTTGGGGTCATCTGAAATATAATTGGAGAAACTAAAAAGTCGCTTTGCTAACCAGAACTAACCATGACCGACTAGAACTAAGAGCTTTTGAATTTGCCTAAATTATTTGTGGAAGTTATAAACAAAATTTTAACAACGTATTAGAAAAAACCCGGGAAATATATAATTACCCTTTCTTGCTACTACTTATCCTTGCCTTTTGGAAAGCAATGAAACACTTTGCATGAGCCTTGCATTTTGAAAGCTAATTGTCCTAAAAAAATTATTACCATTGTTGAAATCTGGAATTATTATTATATTATACTAAACAAGAGGTCTATTTGCTCAAAGAATCGTGGCCTTTTCATTTACCTTTTTGTCCTAAATCAAATTGTTACACACAATTAACAAAACGAAAATAAAGTTGATTTTTCTTCTTCAGTCTAAGCTACACTAACTAGAGGTATCAGTCGGCTATTACATAAACCTATAACCCGAAATCAGATGTACTTGTTCGGAGTGGGCTTCGATACCTCGCGTCGCGTCGATTTCGATTCCGAAACTGCAACTGCTCCGCTTCCAAGTTCCAATTGAACTTCCAATTCACTATTCAGGAGCGTGAAGCGTGGAACTTTTACGGTTCTCTCGTTATAAATTATTGTTTCTCAGTAAATTTGTTTGTTGGAATTGGAAATAATATAAAAATATAAGATCATTCCCGCTGCCCTGTCAATCATTTGTTTCGGCGCGGTATCAAAGTGTCGATGCCGCATAAAACCGTGCCGCGGCACACATTCATATTCCCTAAGTCGGTCCTAAAACCTGTTATTCAGCCAGTAGTGCAGCGTGGCCGTGGCATTTTAATAAGGGTCGGAATTTGTTGGAGCGATGGAGATGTAATAGGTGTTTGGAATAGGTTCATATGTGTAACAGCTACAGGTCGGAACAGGTACATTGAAAAGCTATTCCGTCCCATCTCTAACACTAAAAGTACTTTAATAAACGCAAATTCTTTAAGAAAATACAACAGAAAACTCTTCATAACACACAAGATCAAATGGCCAAATGAATGTGAACAAAACGATTTAGTACCGGTGGTGACGTCACAGCAGCTATTCGGTTTCGTTAAATTTTCCAACGTACGTTAAATGGAACAGCGCCATCCTTTAGTATATAATCGTTTCTAAGTGAAACACAAACACACACGAAATAACCAATCTCCCTTAGTGGCGTGCTGTTATTGGTCGGAGATCCCGCCAATATTGAAAAGATTCCGCCGAACAACATCCCTCCGCGAACCAGAAAAAAGGTTGTACCCTTATTTTCTTTCCTTCTCGCACTCTTGTTTGCCAAGCAGCAAAGCTTCCTTTATAGGTACATTCTTGAAGGTTCTTGGGAAGAAAAAAAATTATGATAAGCTAACGGGCTCAAGGGTAATAAACTTAACAAGGAGTGCTCGATCCCATTTAAGCCCATATACACCAATTTAAATGTCAATTTGGTATTTGTGACGTAATTCGTTTGCCTGTTTGTCTTGTTCACAAGTAGTACGTAGTTCTAGTAGTAAGTGCATATCCAAAATAGTTTTTAAAAGTTGAATATTTAACAAAAATTAATGAAGTAAATCTACCTTCTGGACAAAATGGGCAAACGTCCAAACATTACCTATATCTGCAGACAAATAGTAAAAATTGAGCACTCCTTGTTAAGTTTACCACCCTTGTAACGAGCTGACTTTTAGTTTGACCTCGAACTAGTAAGGATGTCTGTTGAAAAATTATATCGTTTTTCCTAGAAAGGCGGCAGGAGGAGCCAAATCTGGCATTCTTAACTCTTCAGGATCAAGGAAAAATTTGCTTGCCATTAAGTAGTACCGTAAAAGTATAGTTTCGAAGTCTTGAATTGATTCCAAAACTTTTTTTAGAATTACATGTGGTGGCTAAAAGTACAAACTTGTGAGGCCAAAAGAGGCTCTGACAGAAACCGGTTATATATGCATTCTGGAATGACATTTTGCAGTATTCTAATCTTTGGCTAATTTCCTATGGTGTAGACCCGGACTTTGGAAATTATCATTCTAATGTGATGGCAAAATAAATCCTGAAGGAGTCCGAGCCAACTAATTATAGCAGGAATTTTCAGATTAATTCTTTGAAATAGCCCTGTTTGAATAAATGTTTGGTTATTTTTCCGGTTATCGGACGTCTATCTACTCAATTTTTTTTCCAAAGCGAATGTCATAATCATAACGTTGTATTGTGATCAACAATCTACATTTTTTGTAGTTCTTATTAAGATTTGGTTAAATAACAAACCTACCTAATACCGATTTTCGTTTTGTGTTTTCTCTGTGTTGCCCAAATCCATTCCTAAAGTTTAACTGTTCAATAATTTATGATGGAAAACAGTGATAACGAAGGGATATCACGTATTTTGAAGGAAAACGTTGAATTTGGGTTAGAAAACTTACCCTATGAAGTAGAATGTGACTAAGGAAATTCAACAAAATTTTCCGCATAACCTTTCATCAAAGCCAAAATGCCTCAGGAACTCGATTTGTATTCCTCCGCCGAATTTATTAAAAAGGAATGTACAGATCTTGACAACGTATTTATAGAAAGTAAGGTTTTCAATTGTTCGACAATAAAAACAGACCCAGATAATAATGTTTCTGAAATAGACAACTTTTCAAAAAATATTAATAAGGATGTTAAATGTATTTTGATTCTTCTTCTGGAGATGAAGTTAGGTAAGTTGTTGTAAGTTGTCAGTATGGAAAATATGGGTCCGGTGTCGTTTAGCTTAGCGTTCGCTTAGATAAAAAGAACACATTATGTTTAGTAGATTTCAAGGTACATAAATGTATGTAGGTAGGTTTAAAGTGAGTGGATTTTTTACGCCCTCCACTGCAACCGCTTGGTCTATTGTGGCTTACACCTTTTTATACCAGATTGGGAGAGAGTCTTACATCTTCTCTTACTCGTGTTGTTACCGGACATGAGCACAATGTGTTCTGGTGTCCCTGTCTCCTGGAGAGTATGACAAGCAGACGATTAGATTCGTCATGCCCTCCTCTCCGGGTCTAGTGACGTGGGTAGCTACCAGGTCCTTGTTACTGAAACCAGATGTTCTTTCTGAGGCCGCATCTCGGGCCTTACCATGTGAAAACGGTCCTATTTGCTTTCTGTTTAAAGCCAGGGAACCCTTCCCTATAAAGATGGTTCTGTCCGCATTCTGTTTGGATTCAGGGATCCCTTTCCAAGCACCTGTTTGTTCGGGATGGGTTAGCCCTTCCTCGTGAAACAGGCGCACCTGTTTAAGGCATAGGATGTCATTCACTCATCAGCACGGTATACTAACACCTTGAGTTAAGCCTTGTATTCGTCTTAGCTTTGGATCCAGTTCCATACGCTAGCAACAGGAGCTGCTGATGACCAGCTACTCTAGCGCATGTCCCAATTATGATAATAGGCATAAAAGACTCATATTACAAAAAATCTTAGAGTTTCATAATTCTTCTTGTAAAGCTACCTTAAAATATGACAATTAAAAATGGGCATAGTTCTGATTTAAAGGGACAAAATATTACTACTACAACCGTTTTTATCCAATCTAATAGTACTTTAATACATAGTATTTTAATTCCTTGTTTCTTTTTTAGATAGTTCTTTTCTACTTAATTTTTAATTTTTTATTATTTTTGTTTTAAACAATTAATTTCTTTTTTTAAGTTCCTCATTTAGGGAGTAGAATTTGTTGCAACCCTTATTGTTTATAAACAATCAATAAAATATTTAAAAAAGATTAAAATATTCTAAAAATACCACATTGTTAGCAGTTGATAATCTATGTGAAAAGATACAACTCTTTACAAACCACAAACCTAGCCACATACATGATAGTTCAATATAATATTTTTTTCCTTTTTAAAGTTAAATTTTATTATTTTTTACAGGTTCAATAATTCATCTACATTTAACGAGTGGAAAATGAAAAACGAGGAAGTAGACGTTAAGGAAGAAGACTTGGAACCAACCGAAGCAAGGTAGGTTCCTATTTTAATAAAGTTTCAGATCACAAACACAAATTTCATCACTAATCCCAGGTACAGTGACGGCCATTAAATCTTGGGCAAAAAATTCGTCAAATTTTAACTTTTTTGCTGAATGAGTTTACAGGCACTTAAACAGCATAAATCGATTAACGGTAGAAATCGTTTCGAGATATTGACACAAACTTCAACTTGGCCATTTTTAAAACAAAACACACACAGATGGTCCCTTTGGGGTTCAATAGTTTACCGTATATATAGGATTTCTAAATCGGCTACGTTTTTGGTATTTGTTGGCCCCGTATTCTCATAAAATTATAACTTATCGAAAAGTGCTTAGGACGTAAAATATCTACATGAAATGAGCTTTCCGAATATGAAACACTCGTTGAAATCCGTTAATCTATTTTCCAGTTATAGCTTTTAAAAGAATTGATTACCAAAATTTGATGTTTAAACGTGTATCGCAAGCCAGAGGTCCTCAAAATTAAATGGTACGATCTTTTTGTTGAGCAGTTTAGTTGAAAATAATGACAAGATACAATTAATTTGGATTACACATCAATCACACTTGATTTAATTTGAAAAAGAGGAGATAATATTCCTCAAGAGTAAAAAAGCATTGTTAAGTAAAAATTTTTATTTTTATTTTTAACTGAATGAGATCAAGAGCTCCGACATTGGGCGGTAGAGAGTTAAAGAACTTTACTGCAAGGTATCGGGACCAATTTCTGGTTCTGTTTAGTTGCCAGACCCCTTTTTTACAACTTTCCAATGTTTACACAAGAATGGCAGGTCTAGTCTTTCTATCAGAGCATGATACAAGAGATCTATTAATCTTCCATTTTTGAAACCAAATTGCCAGCGGGTAATAATGCCTTATTTTATGATTTCATTTTACTGAAGTAAATAAGTTTATATTAAACCTAGTATGTTTTTCTACTGATTTTTGTCATTGAGTATTACAAAGTATCAATAAAAAACGTAGTGTACTCCTTTTTTGTTTTTAGGATTTGGGCTAATTGCATTTATCCAGAAAAACAGAATGATAATATAATTGAAAACGGTCGTCAAGAAATGCCAAATCAGATTTTGAAGCACACGACTTGTAAGAAACCTGGTCATGAAAATCCCCAAAAAATTAATGTTTCTAAATGCGATCATTGTAATTATCAAACTTTTAGGATAAACGATTTAAAGAGGCATCTTCTTCGACATAAGAAGCCCGAAGATGTAGATTTTAGTTTAGGTAAATGTAATCAGTGTGACTACCAAACTTTTCAAAAAAGACATTTAAAAATACATCTTCTCCGGCATAAAGATCCTAAAGATATTACTATGTTTAAGTGTGATCAATGTTGTTATCAAACTTTTCGAAAGAAAGATTTAAACATGCATCTCCTCAGGCATAAAAATCCTGAGGATATTGATATGTTTAAATGCGATCAGTGTAATTTTCAAACTTTGCACAAAAGCAGTTTAAAGGTGCATCTTCTGAGACATAAAAATCCCGAAGACGTTCATATGTTTAAATGCGATTATTGTGATTATAAAACTTTTCGAAAAGGAGATTTTAAGAATCATATTGCCCGGCATAAAAATCCTGAAGATGTTTCTATATTTAAATGCAATCAGTGTGACCATCAATCTTTTCAAAAAAAAGATTTTAAGGTGCATCTTCTCCGGCACAAAAATCCCGATGAAGTTGATATGTTTAAATGCGATCAATGTGATTATCAAACCCTTCATAAATGTAATTTAAAGACGCACGTTCTTCGACACAAAAATCCCGAACATGCTTATATGTTTAAATGCGATCAGTGTGACTATCAAAGTTTTCGGAAAAGAAATTTAAAGGTGCATCTTCTCCGTCATAAAGGTTCTAAAGATATCACTAAGTTTAAATGCGATCAGTGTGACCATCAAACCTATCGAAAGAGTGATTTAAATAGGCATCTTCTAAAGCATAAATATCCTGAAGATGTTGATATGTTTAAATGCGATCAATGTCATTATCAAACTTTTCGGAAGAACGATTTTAACATGCATCTTCTGAGACATAAAAATCCTAAGGATATTAATATGTTTAAATGCGATCAGTGTAATTATCAAACGTTTCGGAAAAAAAGTTTAAAGGTGCATTTTCTCCGCCACAAAATTCCTGAAGATATTGATATGTTCAAATGCGATCATTGTGATTATAAAACTCTTCATAAATGGAATTTAAAGACTCACGTCTTTCGACACAAAAATCCCCAACATGCTAATATGTTTAAATGCGAGCAGTGTGACCATCAAACCTTTCGAAAGAGTGATTTAAATAGGCATCTTCTAAAACATAAAAATCCTGAAGATCTTGATATGTTTAAATGCTAACAATGTTGTTATCAAACTTTTCGGAAGAAAGATTTAAACATGCACCTTTTCAGGCCTAAAAATACTGAGATGCGATCAGTGCGATTATCAAACCCTTCAAAAAAGTAATTTAAAAAGGCACGTCCTTCGACATAAAAATCCCGAACGTGTTAATATGTTTAAATTATTGTGTTTTTCAGAGTCGCTATAAAAGTCACGTAAAGAAGCACATTCTCTTACAAGGGTGGTTCAAATATGATCGAGACAAACGCTGTAGATGGCGCGCATGTATGTTTTGAAGGTCGTTACTTGAGTATGTGATAGCTGGGTCCTTTACGAACAGTGTGGCATAGTTTTCGTCGGGACCGCATGTTTCACCCGCGTGCTACGACCATGAGTGAACGTCAAGTGCCGACCGCCGTTGCGCAACGTATTGTCATGCGTTTTTTAGTATGGAAAGAAATGAAGTTTAAAGGTGTATGGAAGCCCAATACTGTGGAACAAAATTGTCCAGGCGTGCAGGGCAGCGGGAATAGGGGGATTGGCCCCGCGGATTTTGCGCAATGAATTGTAGGTCAGAGCCGGACTTCCATAATTCTTTGTTACTATCTATGTCAAATTCAAGCATTCATTGCTTTTTTTTATTATTTGCACAAAATTGTTGGTTATTAAACGATGCTACCATTGAATATTTAAAATTATTGTGTAATATTGGATTTTATATCATCTGATATAATATGGAAAGAAGCCTTCTATTTAAATGGTCGATATTTTTGTGAGTTTTGTATTTTTACCAAAAATCTTTGTAAATAAATAAAAACACGATTTTTAAAAATAAATTTCAAACATTGTATGATAGTTTCATGTACTTATCACCAATTTTGCGATAAAAGAAGGGCAAGATAGTGTAAATGAGTTTAATCTAATCCTAAAAAGTGAAAATTTTTATAACTGCTTTTTAGGCATATACTTTTCACTAATAACAAACATTTATGAGACAATAACAGTGGTTAAAAATGTTTAGTAACCTTTGGTTCCTAGGTATCCATTGTAACAGTATCCGTTAAATATTATGTGTCTACAGTCTGTCGAGCTTAAAACGTTGATAATGTAAGTTTAAGAAACCAAAAATCTAATTTCTTTTTAAACAAATACAGAAAAAGCAAAAAGGAACTTTGACATAAAATTGTACTTTCTTTCATTCAATTAAAGGGACCTGTATATATTAAAATTTGCCTGGTCTGCCCAGTAATTAATAATTTTGATCCTTTAAAAGAATGTACTAAATTATTAAATGAAATAAAAGTACCTAAATGTAAACCCTATTTCTTTTTAATAATCCACAGAAATACACAAACATTGTGGAAATCATCTAAAAGATAGTGAAAATTGCCTTACTTTTCTTACTGCTATTTCCTATGAAATTTTCATTATTCTATTATTCATAATTGATATATTATTATTTTTTCGGTTACCTAACATTACGTCTCATAAGAAGCACCTAATTTAAATATAAGAAATACTTACCTAAAGTAAAAATGCCGGATATGTTACCCTTGGATTTGCAAGACAAAACCATACAACCTCTAATCATTTTGTTAAGATATTATAAGTAACAAACAATAAACACAAAATTATAGTCACAATTTAATAAACACTAATCACTAAAATAAGAAGGTTTTTGTCAATCCAAAAAACTTCTGCAACCACAAAATATAGGTACTCACACGAAGCAAAACAATCGAAACTAATACGGCGCAAAGGGCACAAACCACAACGAAAATGACGAATGATGAGACGACGGCGGTTGAAGATACAGCGCGGATATACTTTCATAGGCGCCGCGCGCGCCCTGGCACCAAAAACCTTAGACAACCTAAGAGCAAAAACGGTACTACGGCTCTTATAAAAGTATAATGTGTTGCCTAACTACACACTGATTTATCAGTGTGAAAGTAGGGAATACATTAAATTATTTCGTGGAATTTTGTTATTGCGCAGAATCTGCGGGGCCAACTCTGACAGATATTTTCATACTGGGCTGGACATTTTTTGATCGAATGGGCCATAGCATTGGGCTTCCATACACCTTTAAACTTCCTTGGTGGGAAGGCGTTACAAAGACGGAAATTTTGCTGCGTTTGCGAAATCAGTTGGGTAGTAAGTGCCTGAGTAGGGCTGCCGAGTTTAAATGGGCCAAAGCATTCAAGGACGGCCGCGAAACCGTCGAGAATGAGCCGCATAATCGTCGACCGCGAACGAGCATCACACCAGTCAACATTCGCCGCGTAGAACAAATGATTTTGGAGGACCGTAGGATGAATGTTCGAGACATTTCGGCTGAACTCGGCGTCAGTATTGGTAGTGTAGAGTCTATCATCCACGAACACCTTTATTATCGCAAAGTAATGGCGCGATGGGTTCCTAAATTGTTGAACTTCGAGCAAAAATTCAGGAGGGACTTTTGTCACCGCTTGCTGACGCGATACAAGGCGAAAAGGGAAGGTTTTTGAACGCGAATCCTCATTACAGACGAGACAAGGTGTCGTCTAAAGAGTGGAGGAAGAAGGAGGAAGGGGCGCCAGTCAAAGCGAAGACAACCAGGTCCGGGGGTAAGGTTTTGTGTACTGTTTTCTGGGATCGGCGGGGCGCGCTGTACGTCGATTCTTGTGCACATAACGTGCCGTCAATGCTGCATACTACTCCAACCTTCTGAAAACACACGTGAAACCCGCTTATCGCTCGAAACAAAGGAGCATTCCAGCACGAAGTGTGATTCTTCTCCAGGATAACGCGCGCCCTCATACCGCCGTCTCACGCTCGATACAATATCGGAATTGGGGTGGGAGGTACTGGAACACCCTTCCTACAGTCCAGATTTATCACCCTGCGACTACCACATGTTTGGACTACTGAAAGAAGTCCTCGTAGGTCGAAGATTGAACACCGACGACGAGGTAGAGAGGTTTGTGCGCACATGGCTGTCCGAGTTGCCTAAGGAATTCTTCGATACCGGCCTCAAAAAACTTCCGGAAAGGTGGACAAAATGCGTAACTTGTGAGGGGGCCTACCTAGAAAAACTGTAATTTTTTCGATAGTAAATAAATGTTTAGTAACCTTTGGTTCCTAGGTATCCATTGTAACAGTATCCGTTAAATATTATGTGTCTACAGTCTGTCGAGCTTAAAAAGTTGATAATGTAAGTTTAAGAAACCAAAAATCTAATTTCTTTTTAAACAAATACAGAAAAAGCAAAAAGGAACTTTAACATAAAATTGTACTTTCTTTCATTCAATTATTATCAAATACTTGATAAAAACAACTTTCTACTTAAAAGACCCAAATATGTTTAAATATGATAAACTATGTTTACAAATATCTAAAAAAGCTCTTGTTGCAAAGTGTGGGCCGAAATCTTACATTTAATATAATTAAACAACAGTTTTTTTTGGAAAAAGGTTTAACAGAAAACAAGTTATTGGATCATTTACAAATTGAATTGGTCCCTGCTTTTTCTATTCCATAATTAGATTATCATGATCAAGAACAGTACAGTATTTTGTTTTGGTATAATTCTGTAGATTCTCAGAGTGTTCATTTCGCAAAAACGTGTCATAAGATTAATGCTTGGTATTTCTGCTGGGGAGTTGTGCAGACCATATTTTAAATCACTAAAAATACTACCGATTCTTTGTTTATATATTTTAAGTATTTATTTGTTTGCAAAAAAAAGTTTACATAAATTCCTTAGAAATGAAAATTTTTACAAAAACATGATTGCAAGAGGCCACAGCAACCTTAGCATACCCCAACACAGAACTAGAATGTATGAAAAGAGTCCCTAATTTAATTGTATTAATAATGGCCGGTTGCACCAACACCTTTTGCGACACTTAAGTTGTTCTTAAGCATTGACTGCCCCTTAAGTTTTAAATATTTCTTGCACCAGCTGAAATTTGTCCTTAATGGTCCCTTAACTTTAAGTGTAGGATTTTCTGTACTTAATGACCCCTTAAGTAATTAGAAGTTGACATTTGACAAATATTTTGTTTACTGTTTATTTATTTTTCGTTTGTTTGCAGTTTCAAATAATTAGTTTGATAAAAATTATGTAAAAACGGAGTTTTTAAACAATGGTGTTTTGGATTGTGATATTTTAAATGCGATGTTATTTAGATTTCCAAGAAAAATGTGACAGTGAATTTTTATAACTTGTGGCAATTTTAAGATTTATTTACCTTTTTTCATTCTTTTGGACATTTTTTTGTTATTTTTAAAAAGAATTGTTTTGACGAGATGGATAATCTTACATTTTTCAAAAGGTTCAAATTAACAAAACCAACAGTGCTCAGCTTACTTGAGCAAATCAAAGATGAGCTTTAGTTTAAACATGACAAGTTTGTATTAGCTTTTAAATTTTAAGTATTTACTTGTAAATTAGGAATATTTAATTTGTTCATATAAAAAAATAAAAGTTTTTTTTATGATGTATTTGTGTTTACATTTCATATTGACAATAATTATTCCCTTTCCATGGCCGTAAAAAAAGGCGCCCTTGATCTTTTTTTGCCATATTGTTATTGATTTTACAACAAAAAATCACAAACTAACGACTGATTTTGTATTATAATGTCTATGTTTCAGCCAACTAGCTTAATTAGCCGTTTAATCAACAGCCTAGCCTCTTTACTAAACAGCGCCTTTTAATTAGCAGCCTGAATGATATTTAGCCATTTGATCAAACCGCTAGGCGAATGACTTGGATCGATGACGTTTCATCACTTACCTAGCCTGTTCATTTCAATTTAGTCTGATTTAGTTCCACTTATTGCCACCTAGCACCATAACTCTCCAAACTGTCAATATGGTGTAACAAACAACAAATTTGATGATGTTTTCCAAAGTTTAATGAAAAATAGTACAATGGTAGAGTGTAGTGACAATAATAACGTGAATTTAGCTGTGAGTGAGCAATTTAATTTTTAAAGCGAATTTCTATCGAAAACTTGTTGACCAAAACTAACCACATCAGATCTCATGATTTCCAAAGAACAGTAATATGTTACATTTTAAGTATTAAATAAAGGTTTTCTTATGTCAGATGTCTCATCTTTTATTTCTGTCACATGGTCACCCTATCGTAAGATTGGCCTAAGCATTAGCCAGCCAGTTTATTAAATGTTGTAACAAACGTTACGGCTGAATATCATTCAGGCCGTTAGTTAAACGGCGCTGTTTAGTAAAGAGGCTAGGCTGTTGATTAAACGGCTAATTAAGCTAGTTGGCCGCGACATCTAAAAAATGAAAAAAAATAGTTTTAATTATTTATAAAGATTCAAGTCGGATTACTTCTATCATTTAAATGACACACAAACTAGAAAAGGAAAGATCTAATATCAGTTAATTCTGATTATTCGCGTTGTAAAGGCCAACAATAAAAAAGAAGAACGATGCAACGTTGCCATCTTTCTAAGTAGTCTTTGTTAACCGGCCATATAAAACAACGAAGTTATTGGTTTAAAACGGGTCTTGGAATCACCAGCACCATCTTAATTTGTTGCAATTTGAGGGCCATTTTAGTAACACCGACATGGTGATCCCGGTCTTTAAAATCCATGCCTTGTGATTCTTCGTAGCCAAGTTTGGAGCTTTGAGAATATACCTGCTAGAGGTAGCCTTGCCACTTGGATGGGCGAACGAGACTAAGAAAATAAGGGTACAGCCTTTCTCTCTTGTTCCGCGTGCTGATATTGGTTGGCAATGGCGCCAATATTGAAATAATTCCGCCGAACAATATCAGCACGCGGTCCTTTCTTTCTGTCACGTTTGTTTGCCGAGCGGCAAAGCTGCCTTTATAGGTACATGATTGAAGGTTCTTGGCAAGAACATTTTTCATGACAAGCTAACCAGTTGACTTCTAGATTGACCAATGATAATGTACGTTTGAACACTACATGGTTTTTCGTGCAGTCCGAATTGATTTCTAAACCTTTTTTTTATAAATACGCGTGGTGGCGTTGACCGTATGCTGGCTAAAAGTACAAACTCGTGAGACCAAAAGGAGACCATTACATTTCCAGCAAGTAAATGTTTAGATAATTTACTATGGTGTAAAGCCAGACTTTGGAAATTATCACCCTAATACGATGGCAAAATGAATCCTAAAGAAGTTCGAATCAACTAATTATACCAAGCATTTTCAAGATTAACTCTTTAAAATAGCCCTGTTGGGATAAATATTTGCTTATTTTTCCGGTTATCGGACAAATTGTTTACCAAAGCCAATAATATATCATAACGTTGTATTGATCAACAAATAAGGTAATTTTTTACTTACCGAGCCCACGGCCGATTTTATTAATATTTTGTATACAGGGGTTTTTTGGAGCGCTGATCACGAATCTAATGTCAAATTTTGTTGGACTCTGCTAGTTTTTAAGTTATAATGCCCCACTCGCACCTAACCTCAAATTTGCACAAACTCCCAAAATTCCTCCTTCTTAACAGTTTCCTTTCATCTTTGGTTGTGATAACATGGGTTCACGGAATGCTACATAGCATTCTCGAGGGAATCGTGCACGGAGGGCGTAGTGAGATAGGAAAACTCATGAGCATCGGAAGTATCGTGTTTTTGTCTCGGGAAGTGGAGAATGATTCCTAGAAGTCATTACATTTCGGCACGGGTAAACGCGGTTGGGAGGTTACATGGCCATACACATTACTGCCGAAAGTAACGTCTTTTTAACAGAAAAGATTATGTCTTCATTGCTTGTGCGCAAATCGCAGAGAAAACACCGACGTGCCTTTGACAGCTTAAATAAAATCTGGAAAATTATAAACTTTCTTATTTGAAGTAGTCGGGAGCTTCGATACGGTTTCGACCGGACTACGTCGGAGTTCCTAAGAAATATGTCTAGCCCCTATCCAGTATATCCTCCTTCTTAAAACTGATTACACCCAAAATGGTAGATTTTATGGTAATACACTTATTATTTTATACAATAAATTTAATTTTACCTTTATTTAACAATTATTTTTAATAAAAAAAGCACAACAAGCACTTTCCAAAAAATAATATGTTTTCTTAATAAATTTCAACAAAAATTGTCTAGGTACTTTACACAATTTTATGTTGGTACAACAGGGACCCGCGAAACAATTGAATGCGCTTACTTTTTAAATTTAACTCGCAAAAAATAAACATAATTCAATTTATAAAGTAGGCCATTCACAAAGGTGATAAACCTATCAAGAAGTGCTCCAAGAGTAATAAACTGAACAAGGAGTGCTCGATCCCATTTAAGCCCATATACACCAATTGAAATGTCAATTCGGTATTTGTGAAGTAATCCGTTTGCCTGTTTGTTTTGTTTACAAGTAGTATAAAGTCTTAATTTTTTAAAATGTTATACATTACAGTTCTAATAGCAAGTACATATCCAAAATAGTTTTTAAAAGTTGAATATTTAACAAAAATTAATAAAATAAATCTACCTTCTGGGCAAAATGGGCAAACTGGTGACGTCCAAACATAACCTATATCTGCGGACAAATAGTAAAAATCGAGCACTCTTTGTTAAGTTTACCACCCTTGGGAGTGCTCGATTCCATTTAAGCCCATATACGCCAATTTAAATTTCAATTCGGTATTTGTGACGTAATCCGTTTGCCTGTTTGTTTTGTTTACAAGTGATATTAAGTCTTAATTTTTTAAAATATTATACATTACAGTTCTAATAGTAAGTGCATATCCAAAATAGTTTTTATATTTAACAAAAATTAATAAAATAAATCTACCTTCTGGGCAAACGGGTGACGTCCAAACATAACCTATATCTGCGGACTAATAGTAAAAATCGAGTACTCCTTGTTAAGTTTACCACCCTTGGGCCATTCAATTGTTTCGCGGGTCCGTGGCGTACCAATATAAAACAGTCTAAAATCTGTAGACAATTTTGTTGACATTTTTAAAAGTAAAAATAATATTTTTGAGAAGTGCTTGTTGTGCTTTTTTTTTATTAATAATATTTGTTAAATGAAGGTGAAACTAAAGTAATCTTATAAAATAATAAGTGTATTTTCATAAATTCTTCTATTTTGGGTGTAATCCGTTTTAAGAAGGAGGAATTTTAGGAAAGTTTTGCTGGTTAGGTACGAGTGGGGCGTTATAACTCAAAAACCAGCAGAGTCCGATAAAATTTGACTTCAGATTCGTGATCAGCGCCCCAAAAAAACCCTGTATACAAAATTTCAATAAAGTCGGGCGTGGGCCCGGTAAGTAAAAAATTACCATATTTGGTTATAGATCTAATTATAACACCTTATTTTTTTTAAGGTAACTCATTTCGCTGTTTTAAACCAAGTTAACACATAAAATAACTAAATATAAAAAAAAATATAAATTAAAATTAACATTAAAACCTCTGTCTGAAACGCGTTTGGAGAGTAGAATTGGAGAAGTAAACGCAATATTTTTACAATTTGATGATGTCATCGAATGCGTGAATGATCTGAAAAATAAAACTAATGATTCCGAAACTCTGAGCAACAGTGAAGCAGTCCTGAACGAAATGTTAACTTTTGAGATTATTGTTGCAATAGGTACATGTTTGGTATGAGGTATTGCTATGTGAGAACAATATAAGTAAACTATGGCCATCGGTTCAAATCAACTTGAAAATCGTTATTGATACTGTACGTTCATTTTGTAGCTGGATTCAAGAATTCCGTAATACTGGATTTAAAAACGTAACAGAAGCTAGACTATTTGTAAAAAAAAGTACTTACGAAATTTAGTCTCAATTTAAAAAAAAAAAGAATAACCAGGAAAAAACGAATGTTCGGTTATGACCATACCGATGAACCAGTTGAATCTCCTAAAATGCAATTGCAGCACCATGATATATGCTATAATAGTCGACACCGATTGTCGATTTAGAGCGCTCAATGAATATTTTACGCAATTTAGTTTTATTTATGACATCAGTCATTTAAAATCTATACCAAGAGGATCTTCTTAAACATTGCAATGATTTAGGTACAATACTTCGGGAAGGAAACAGTGACATACAGCCTTTCGAACTATATGAAGAACTTTAGCTTTTAAAAACTTATTCACTAGACTCTATCAACGACGCGAAACAACTCATCCATTATATTTTAGAAAATAATTTAGAAGAAATATATCCAAATATTTACATTACAATCAGAATAACGCTCACAGTTTCGGTCAGTACAGCCTCGGCTGAGAGAAGCTTCTCAAAGTTGAAATTGATAAAGACCTATTTGAGAAGCACGATGAGCCAAGACCAAGGAAGTTTAAAGGTGTATGGAAGCCCAATACTGTAGACAAAATTGTCCAGACGTGCAGGGCGGCGGGGATAGGGGGATTTGCGCAATGAATAGTAGGTCAGGGTCGGACTTCCATAATTCTTTGTTACTATCTATAAAGTTGACATCATCAAATGTCAAATTCAAACATTCACTGTTTTTTTTTTATTTTTTGCACAAAATTATTGGTTATTAAACGATACTACCATAGAATATTTAAAATTATTGTGTAATATTGGATTTTACATCATCTAATATAATATGGAAAGAATAGATGGCGCCACTTTACAACCTTCTATTTAAATGGTCGAGATTTTTGGGAATTTTGTATTTTTACCAAAAATCTTTGTAAATAAATAAAAACACGATTTTTTAAAATAAATTTCAGACATTGTATGATAGTTTCATGTACTTATCACCAATTTTGTGATAAAAGAAGGGCAAGATAGTGTAAATGAGTTTAATATAATCCTAAGATTATGGTTGTACAGTAAAAAGTGACAGAATAACAGTGGTTAAAAATATTTAGTAACCTTTAGTACCTGAGTATCCATTGTAAAAGTATCCGTTAAATATTATGTGTCTACAGTATGTCGAGCTTAAAAAGTTGATAATGTAAGATTAAGAAACCAAAAATATAATTTATTTTTAAACAAATACAGAAAAAACAAAAAGAAACTTTAACATAAAATTGTACTTTCTTTCATTCAATTAGAGGGACCTGTATATATTAAAACTGCCCAGTAATTAATAATTTTGATCCTTTAAAAGAATGTACTAAATTATTATAGAAATAAAAGTACCTAAATGTAAACCTTATTTCTTTTTAAAAATCCACAGAAATAAACAAACATTGTGGAAATCATCTAAAAGATAGTTAAGATTGCCTTACTTTTCTCACTGCTATTTCCTATGAAATTTCATTTTCTATTATTCATAATTGATATATTATTATTTATTCGGTTACCTAACCTCTCAAAAGAAGCGCCGCCTAATTTAAATATAAGAAATACTTATCTAAAGTAAAAAATGCCGGGTATGTTACCCTTGGATTTGCAAGAAAAAACAATACAACCTCTAGTCATTTTGTTACGATATTATAAGTAACAAACAATAAACACAAAATTATAGTCACCCTTTAATAAACACTAATCACTAAAATAAGAAGGTTTTTATCAATCCAAAAAACTTCTGCAACCACAAAATATAATAACAAAAGACGGTACTCCGGCTCTCATAAAAGTATAATTTTTTTTTTATCTTGGGACAGTCCACGAAGGCCGATGCCTAAGTACTAACGTACCGTGGGTGTCTTCAGTGTGGTGAGAGGGAGTTTGTTCACACGGGACTTAAATTTTTGGAGATTGGGAGGAGAAGAACTTAGTCTTGACACTCTAGGAATAAAGGAACGAAGAAAGCGGGAAGTTCGGGGCCTCTCTAACTGAACTGTAAAAGGATGCATAAAAGTTGCACTACGTGTTGCTCTGTTGGGAGCTGCCAGAGAAGGAATAATACTGGCCAATTCCTCTGAGCAGAAGCCGTAAAAATACCTATAGAAGAGCGACAGATCCCCTACAGCTCGACGATGGGGTAGAAGAGGAAGCCTTTCTGTGAGCGTTGGATCATTAATAAGACAAACAGCTCTTTTTTGAATGGAGTCCAGAATGCTAAGTGTTGTAGGGGACGCCATTCCCCAAACATAAGAACAATATTCCAAAGAGGGTCTGATTTGGGATACATACAGAGTGTACAGATTGGAAGAAGAGAAATATTTTCTGGCTCGAAAGAGGAATCCAATCTTTTTTGAAGCTGCCTTACTATGGATGAAATGTGTTTGTGCCAGTTCAGGTTATTCTCAAAAGAAACGCCGACTAGATTAAACGACTCTTTGTTCTGTAGAACTTGGCCGCTCATGGTATAATGTGTTGCCTAACTACACACTGATTTATCAGTGTGTAAGTAGGTAACACATTAAATTATTTTGTGATATATATTCAAAAAACAAAGTAAAAAAAAAACTAAAAATGCGAATGTGTCAATTCGCGGTTCAAATTATCAGATAGGTAAAAATAATAACCAAATTGCGCCCCAAAAATAAGGGGTTAGCCTAAATAAAATTTTCAGTTAATAAATGATCGCCTGGTTTGACCCAAACAGGATGGAATTATTGTGGCCTGTAATAAATACCATACTTAAAATTATTAAAATTTTGTTAATAACTTTTACATAGCGATAATTTATATAAATTTAAAAGAATTGGTCGGTGATGATTAGTTAAAGCGGCTTTTACTTTTTCCCAAGTATATTTCAGACGTGAAAAATCACTAAAAGTAGAAACAGTAAACTTTTCCGATTAGGCCGCAATTCTGCCATGACTTAATCAAATTAAATTTATACCAAGAATTTTTGGGCCGCAATTTTGCCATATATAAACTGGGAAAAAGGTTAACAAACGAAATAAAAAAATAAAAAAAATAATGCATTCTTTTATTTTTTAAATTTTGCCCCACATTTTTTTACGCGAATTTTTTGATGTAGGTATTGTTTTACATGAATAAAAAGCTCTTAATATGTTCTTTAAAACGGTTTTTGGTAATTTTTAGGACCCGTGATATGCATTTTCAAAGTTATATACTCCCACTTTTTTATCTTTAATGTTTTTAAACTATGTGCTATAACTTTTTCCTCTGTAAATTTATGTATATATACAATATGTCATCAAAAAGAAAGCATGTTTTACGACCTTTAAAACAGTTTTTAATTTTTCATATTTAAATATTAAAATTATTTAATATCAAATTCTTCGTCAGCATCTTCGTGGATATTTCCTTCTGATAATTCAGTTACATCATGTCCTCGTACTCTTATGTGCTCATACGGTTTTTACAGAACATGAAGTAATTTAATTCTCGCATCTCCTGCAGTCATAGTTTCCTTTACATCTTTTGATACATCCACTGGAGGCTATTGCTTCAATCAACCCTTGCGGCGCAGAATTTTTAATGGTGAAGGATTTAACCCTAGTAGAGAGTAGCCAAATTTGAAATGTCATATCACGGTTACTAATAATTCTACTTACTTTAACTAGAAACCATTAAAGGTCGTAACCGTTTTTTATCATTGCAAGTTTGTATGTATGTAGCCAAATTTAAAGAATAACATTCAAAATAAGAAAAAAAAAAGATAATAGCTAGCTTTGAAAAATCATACCTAGAATACTGTAAATCCTAAGGATTTTTTCTGTTTAAAGGAACATGATACCATATTTTTTAACCGATGCGATGCCTATACCAAAATTGACGTAAAAAACAGTTAACTAGCAACATTATTGTTTTTTGCTTCAGTTTTAATTATATTTTCATGAAATTAATCTTTACCCTTAAGAAGTAATATCCGATAGGAAATTTATGTTAACGACTACAAACTGGAAAGAATTTAAGTTAAATTAAAAAATAAACTAAAAAGTGAACAAATTCACCCCTATTTTAAAAATTAACTTTAAGTTTAAAAATTACATTGATCATATTTAAACATATTAACTTCTTTGGGATTTTTATGCTTAAGAAGATGCATCTTTAAATGTCTTTTGTACAAAGTTTTAAAATTACACTGATCACATTTAAACATATCAACTTCTTCGGGATTTTTATGCTTGAGAAGATGCCTTTTTAAATTTGCTTTCCGCAAAGTTTTAAAATTACACTGATCACATTTAAACATATCAACTTCTGGAATTTTATGCTTGAGAAGATGCCTTTGTAAACTTCTTTTGTACAAAGTTTGAAAATTACACTGATCACATTTGAATATATCAACATCTTCGGGATTTTTATGCTTGAGAAGATGACTTTTTAAATTTGCTTTGTGAAAAGTTTTAAAATTACACTGATCACATTTAAACATATCAATATTTTCGGGATTTTTATGCCTGAGAACATGCATCTTTAAATGGCCTTTATACAAAGTTTGAAAATTACATTGATCACATTTAAACATATCAACATTTTCGGGATTTTTATGCTTGCGAAGATGCCTTGGTAAACTTCTTTTGTACAAAGTTTCAAAATTACACTGATCACATTTGAATATATCAACATCTTCGGGATTTTTATGCTTGAGAAGATGATTTTTTAAATTTATTTTGTGAAAAGTTTTAAAATTACACTGATCACATTTAAACATATCAATATCTTCGGGATTTTTATGCTTGAGAACATGCATCTTTAAATGGCCTTTCTGCAAAGTTTTAAAATTACACTGATCACATTTAAACATATCAATATCTTCGGGATTTTTATGCCTGAGAATATGCATCTTTAAATCGCCTTTCCGCAAAGTTTTAAAATTACACTGATCACATTTAAACATATCAATATCTTCCGGACTTTTATGCCTGAGAAAATGCATCTTTAAATTGCCTTTATACAAAGTTTGAAAATTACATTGATCACATTTAAACATATCAACATTTTCGGGATTTTTATGCTTGCGAAGATGCCTTGGTAAACTTCTTTTGTACAAAGTTTCAAAATTACACTGATCACATTTGAATATATCAACATCTTCGGGATTTTTATGCCTGAGAGCATGCATCTTTAAATTGCCTTTATGCAAAGTTTTAAAATTACACCGATCACCTATGAACATGTCACCAAGTTTCCTATGGTTAGTGGGGTGCTTATTTAATTTTCGTTTCTGCATTTCTTGATGACTGTTTTTAATTGAATTATCTTTATGTTTTTCTTGACGAATGCAACGTACCAACATTCTAAAAATTAAAGAAAAAAAAATTAAATTTATTTTATTTTATCATGAAAAACAGCATGATAAAAAATTATAAGCAAATATTGTAGGTTTAAGCTATTAAATCATTTCAATAACCGAGCATGACGTGCAATAAAACCTTCTTGGAATTAGGACTCAGATTATGGAGTTTACCAACAAAGTGTATTGTATCTTTAAAAGTGTTTAGACAATGTTATGGTTTCAATAACACAAAAATCTTGGACTTCTATTGTCTTCATTTGTTAATTGATACACAACGTTTCGGTTAGTGATGTATCGCCAACCGTTTCAAATCATCACTTGAAAACGGTTGGAGATACATCACTAACCGAAACGATGTGTATCAATCAATTAACAAATAAAGACAATAAAAGTCCAAGATTTTAGTGTTATTGAAAGTGTATTGTAGTTAGTATGCAGGCAAACTCTGATGAAGTAATTTATTTGTATTTTGATATATAACTACTACGTTCAATCAGCGGCGACAAAAGTAAGAAAAGTAGTTCTGCTGAATTTGGAGAAATTAACAGTCCACGGGGTAAAATACTATAGTAATAAATTGATTTAAATTTAAAGAAAACAGTCAAAAATTTCCTTCGTAGAAAGAAAGTTAGGGAGTATTAAAGATGAGTGTAGTGTTAAAAAATTTTTTCGGAGATTCTTCTGATAAAGTATTAATTTCTTCCAATCAACAGCATTCATATAAACCTGAGCCAGAAAATGTTCTGGTTATTTTTAATCATTATTTAAGAAGGTTTGGTTTGCTTGTTTTATTTTGTTTTTCTTTTAGATAATGTAGCCTTAGAAAATTTATATATTCCGCTATAACATTATAAAATAAGCACGACTAAGATTTGTAACATATGCAATAAATTAAGTAATTAAAATATCCTGGAAAGCTGTACGTGTGCAACCTGTCCCCAAGAAAGAATGCACAACTTTCCTTCTAACTAACGCCCCATTGACCAATATCTCTACTATCAGCTGTTTGTAAGGTAATGGAAAAATTCATCAATTCCCTAGTATTACAGTATTTGGAAAACCAAAAAAATTTATGACAGACAGTATGGATTCCGCCACAGAAGATTCTCAGCTAATCTTCTTTCCTTGCCTTAGACAACTGCAACAAGTCCCTTGCGTTACTTGGTAAATCCCTGATAGTTTTCTTAACAAACTTCTTCCTATGGTTTTTCACCTCTTTTTTCTTGGCTCCCCAGTTCGCTTTCTAATCGAATTTATCAGTTAATATAAATGATCATTTTTCCAGCTTCTATCAAATTATTGCTGGAAAGCCCAAGGCTCAGTATTGGCAACAACTCTGTTTCTTCTTGACATCAACGATCTTCCTTTTCACAATCAAGCCTATTCATAGTTTTTTCTGACGATAGTACTAGTGATGAGCAAGAAGACCAAGACCAAGACCGGGCTAGTCTTGGTTTGGTCTTGTCTTGTCTTGCAAGCCTGGTCTTGGTCTTGGTCTTGCAAGTAAAAGGAAGGTCTTGGTCTTGCACCACCCGGTCTTGATCTTGGTCTTGGTCTTGCTGGTCTTGCTTTTTTTTGTAAGTAATAATTCAAACTAAGTAATATTGAATAAAATATATTTTTTTAATACTTAAAAATAAATAAAGACGGAAACTATACTTTCTGCATTAAAATAATAAAATATACCAGTTTTAACCTTACATATACGTTTAAATTATTTTAAAAAGCATATTTTAAATGTAGGGATTTATTTATTTATGCTCCATTTTTAGTTGAATTGAGACACAACCGGTTTTCATACATTTAGTGGCGCATAGAAACATTTTAGTTATAAGAATTATTATTTTTTTTTTAAGAGGCATATAAAATTAAAAGAAATACAAAACTATGTACTGTGTAAGCAGAAAATTATTTTTTAATTCCAACCAAATGTGAAATTTTATGAAAATGATTTTAATGTGCAACATTGGTTTCTGATTTTAAAAAAAGTTATTTAGAAATTTTTCAGATCGTATAAACTTTTATTTTTAAATTAGTCAAACGTTTGCCGTACAGACTTTGTACAAATACTGTATAAACATTATGCATTAAACAAGGTGGGTCAATCCCTGTGACAAAGCTTGATATCTTCAAAACCCGTTTATTATGGTGAAAACTCAATATAAAAATATAGAGAAAAGGGCGTAAAATGTGAAAATTTTTGCTATTCCAGAATTATCCGAAGAATATACTTCCACTCAAGAAAACCCCTTATTTTAGCTTTGAGCCCAAAATTTGAAATTTATGACAAAAAATCCATTTAAAAAATCCCCACCTCTGTATATTATGCCGAAAAATTGTTAAACTATAATATAGAAACAATGTCAACGTAGATGTTTTTAAATTTTCTGTTTTGATAAAAATGATGTCATTATTATTTTTTTTGCATTGTTTTACCTTTTACGTTAAAACCGGAAGTGATATTTTAAACCATTTGTATAAAATTATTCCTGTATGACATGAAAAATATATATTTTTATTAATTTTTTTTAACATTTATATCTTAGTTTTAAGAAGCAATCTAATGGTGCCACTTCTTAAAGTGTGGAACAAATATAATGTTTTTCTGGATTTTGAATTTTTCTTATCCACCCTGTAGGTGGATCACTTAATAGCTAATAAAAAAACATTGGGAATATAAAGGTTATTTTCAGCTTCTATAAGTTTTGTACCCCAGTTTTCCCGTCGTGAACGGTTTCGGAAATATCGTGCTTTGTCGGACCAATTGAGTCACAATTCTATTATTTTTGAAACATGTTATTGAATTAACTCATAATCGTTGTTAAAGAACTCTATAAACTAACAAACTGATCCATTTAATTATTATTTTATTAAAGAAACCTGTTACTCATTAAATAATTTTTTGGCAGTTCTGCCACATTTTTGTCATTTATGTATGAAATAATTTTGTATATTAAATATAAAAAATTTAAAAATCAATATATTTTTCAAGAGTCTTGCAGGTCGGTCTTGGTCTTGGGAGTTTTTGCACTCCTCGGTCTTGATCTTGGTCTTGCATACCCCGGTCTTGGTCTTGGTCTTGGGAGCGAAAATATCTGGTCTTGGTCTTGCTGCAAGACCAAGGGCCAAGACCGCAAGACTCATAGCCTTTGCTCATCACTAGATAGTACCTTTACTTTTAATATTTTAAAATTTTTAAATTTTTTTAGTCACCTGAAGCCTGATTTGGAAAATAGAACAGGTCGATGCAGATATCTCTTCACTCAGTACATAAACCAATGCCTCTTAAAAAACAGTCATGTTTGATGTCGCGAAAAAACCCGCCAATGCTCATCCATTATATAGGAGCGACCAAGTTCTTAAAAAAAACAAAAAAAACAAAAAAAATAATCAGTTAATCATGTGGGTGTCACGTTTGAGAATAACCCGATATAGTGTCATTTGGGAAAAGATTCCTTTCAGCTTCACTGGGGGATGGTTAAAAAATAAGGCCCCGATTTGGGAAATTTCAGAACAACGCATCTTTAAAAGAGTCTCAACAGATTGTTTGAGAAAAAATGATAAATAAATAACCCAAAAACCTGATGATTTTAATTATAATTTAGAAGAGACGACAATTTATCATAACGGTTAAATTAAAAAGGGAAAAACGCATTATTTAACCAATTTCTTAACTGATCTGAAGGAAAAATTTAAAAAATTATTTAAATAAATTGGGGTAAAAGCTCAGAGTTTAAAAGCAGAAATTACTAACAACTTTTAAATTGAATGCAGCCACGTAGATACTCTTTGTGTAGTCTGTTCGGTAAAATTATCTTCCTGACGACTAATCATCTGATAAATTGTGGACTAAGAGGGGAAGGTAGGAAAAAAAAAGGGGAAAAGGGAAGGGGCCCAATTTTAAAGGTTAACCCCTTTTTCTACTTTAAATCAAAATTTTTGACATAACAAAGTTTTGTTTTTTTGTTGTTCCATGGAAAAAAATTGTGTAAAAAGATTTTTTTTAAATGTTTTTTTTTTTTTGACTAATTTTTTGTTCTTTGTTTTATTTTAGTTTATTTTTAAATTTTAATTTATTTAAAAAATTTTTTTGGTGGAGGGTTTCCCCAATTTAAAAAAAAGTAAAAAGAAGATATTTTTTCGTTTGAAGCCCCTTTTATAAGGAAAAAAAATTTTTTGTAAATAAAACCCCAAAAAAATTAAAGTAAAAAAAGTTTAATTTAAAATTTTTTAAATAACATAAAAATAAAGTTTATTTTGATTTTTTTTTTTGGAACCAAAAATTTTTAATATTTTAATTTTGATTTAAAAAGGGGGAAATTTTTTAAAAAAAGGTTATATAACTCTATTTTTATGTTATCTTAGTATTGGCAATTGTCACTATTAATCATTCAAATTGTCTCTGCACGCCTAAATTTAAACTAATTATAAAAATAATTTGTTAATTAAATGTGTTTCTGATCTCGTATTTAAACATCAATAAAAATTCATGAAGAACACTGATAAATAAAACTACTATGTTTTTTTACCACTAAAATAAAAAAAAATTTTTATAAATAAAAAATTTTAGTGGTAAAAAAAATAGTAGTTTTTATCAGTGTTCTTCATGATGATTAATTACCACATAGTAACGGCTAATAGCATAAATTTTTCAATAAAAATTCTCTTAAATTATACAATAAGATTAGTTTAAAAGAAACAGAAATTTATGTTCGTAATTTTACAATAATTGTCAAACAAACCTATTCCCCAGTAAAAATGAATTAAAAAAATTTTGGGAAACAAGCTAAAAAGCAAGAACTACCTATGTCTGGTTGTAATCTGAAAACAAAAAAAAAAGGATATAGGTATTGAAAAAAGTCTCATAAAAAAAAGACATGTGAATGGCATGGATCTGAGCATTTTTTAAAAAAGGTGTAACCCCAAACAAAAGGTGGACAAGTTAAGAGGTTAGTGTCATAATGCATATAAAAATTTAATATAAGCATGAAATTTTTTTTTTTTAAATATATAGGGCCTTCCTTTTTAATTTTCATAGTAAAAAAAAAACTTACATTATGATCACCTGCTTAAGATGATATAAGATTATAAATATTTTTAAAGAAATTTTTTATAAAATAAAAGGTTTTCCATTGGCCCAACTACATGTATTACCAGTGTCATTTCTTAAAGTAAATTTGCTTCTTAATGCAAAAAAAAACATTTGATATAAAATACAGTGTAGTAATAAAACATTATTAACTGATTATTTATTTTATTTAATAAAATGCCATTTGTCCATATCGCATGTTCTCGCTGTGAAGTTCTTTAGGAAGCCTTTTATATTTATACATTTTTGCTATATTCTTTTATTGGAACTTTAGGTCTGGTGTTATTCAGAATTAGTTTACATTTTTTGACACACCAAATTCTGAAATACACCTTCGATAAAACACTTACATAAAAAGTGTGAAATACTGTACATAATTTTTGAATAACAGAGGCCTTTTTTGACATTTAAAGAACCCGTTAAAAGATATGTTTTCTTTGAGTTCTAAAGACACCCTTTCAGTTGTTGGATAAAATTATTAAAGCTTCTTTGGGTAAAAAGTTGGTATTTCGATTTAAGCATTTCCATTTGTGGTTTCTTTGAAAAAATTACTGTTAAGTCACCTGGATCTTCTTGCCCTTCTTATTAAAAAACTGTAATATATATTATGTTCATATTTATAACGTATTTTGCTTCTTTATCCTTACTAAAAATTCAAAACACATTTATATGTAAATTTCGATATTCTGACTTTTACCAAAAATAATTTTTTAACCAATAAATATTTTGGATTTTATACAAATAATTCACCTCATGTATATGTTTAATAATGGTACATGTTTTCACCTTAAAATTTTAATTTTATTCATAAAACGTAATATTATTTATCCAAAACCATTTTAATTAAATTTTTGTTTATAAACAAGATTATGAAATGACAAGCACAAAATGACAAATGACAAGTGAAAGCAACCATGGCCCCCTATATTGCTTTTGCGCAAATAGCGCTTTCTCCTCTTCTCTATTTCTTGATGTTAGATGTAAGATGTTTAGGGCATAGAAAAATCTTTGCAGGCACCTGGTGATTTTGATAATTTTTAATACCAAAAGCCCTGGAAATATTCACAGAATAGGTCCAGCCCCTCAGCACCAATGCAAAAACAATTCTTATAAAACTAGGGTTAATAGGATAAACCATCCTGAGATATAACTTATAACAGTATTCCAAGGCCGATTCAAATTGACCTAAACATCACTATCAAAGACTTGAAATAGGTAAAAAAATACTACCGGTTTTCGATAGTAAAAAATATGACTATTATACATAGTGCTATCAATAGTTCCCAGCCACTAATTGCTTCTAACTTGTTGTTTTTCCCATGTCCCTCCCCCCTGATCTTGATTCAAACAAACCTGTTGCTTGATTGATTGATTGTTTGGGATAAAGTAAATACACAATTTGAGGTTTTGTCCGCCTCGACACTGCACCCCACAGGGCTTGTTGTATCTCTTGTGTATTTGTTTCATTTAAAAAAGGTTTGACACCTTAGACAGGTGTAGTAGCCCTTTACTGTTCTTTTCTGGTTCCCAGCCTCCTGGTGGTTAGTGTCCACCATGAGGTTTTGATTTGTTCTCCAGTATGTAAGTGCAGGGCACTCATATATGATTGAGAGGCTGTCTCTTGCTCTTCGTCACATAGTCTGCAAATGGGTTCTTCTCTATAGATGCCCATAGTGTGCATATATTTTCTTAGGGTGCAGTGTCCGGTTATTAGTCCTGTCACTATTCTAATCTGTTTCCCTATTTAGTTTTAGTACAATTCACTTGTCAATGCTTTAGATGGTGAGTCCAACATTGATTTACTGTGATTTTGCCTTGGAATGTGGTTCCAGAAATGACTGATGTTGTGTTTGAATCCACCGAGTCATGTAGCCACGAACCGAGGTTTTGGTATTCAAAAGGTTCAGGCCCCACAAACATTGCTGGGACCTCGCCTGTTGCTTAATATGTGTAGGCATCAATCAACCCTGATGTGACATATCAAATAGGAACAAAATAGGAACTTACCTCGTTTCAGTTTTTTCCAACTTTTCCTCTTTAATGTCTACTGCTCCGTTTTTTAAATTTTTGCAATTCTCAAAAGTAGACAAATTACTGAATCTGAAAAATATTAAAATAAATTATTAAAAATTAACTTTATAAAATATTAGAAAAATAGTAAAGGTAATACAATAGACATTTTACAAATAATTTTTACATCTGGGGGATATATATGTAAGGTGTGTGTAATCTGAAATTCTATTAAAATAGCTATCTACCTTGTTTCGGTTTCTTCTAACCTCCTTAATGTCCACTTCCTCATTTTTTAGTTTCCACTCTTTAAAGGTACACAAATTAGTAAATCTGTAAAAAATATAAAATTTAAGATTTATTTTTAAAAAAGAAAAAGATTAACCCCAAAATTCTAATAGCACTGGAAATTCTCAATAAAAAATTTTTTTCGAGTAAGTGCTTGATTGCCTTTGTGATCCACATAAACATGTACTAGAGGCCTGCTGTTCAAATTTTTGTCATTACGAAAATTTTCCAAATAATTCATAAATTAATTCACCATGGCATTATTATTTAATACAAGTAAAAGGTATGAGTAAAATATTATGATGTTTTAAAAATTTATAGGGGAGAAAGCTGTTTGGGGCCCATTTTACATTTAAACCAGTAAAATATAACATTATATTACCAGAGTCACAGCTGACAACAACACTTATCTAAATCTGAATCCCTATTAACTTTCTCAAAATAGTTCATTTTCAAAAACATTTCCTTCTGGCTCTATTTTTATTATTGAACTATTGGAAGTCCTATTTTCTATAAATACATCATCAAGATCGTCACGGTTCCCCATTATAAATAATAATAATTTAAAAAAATGTGACCAACACAGTGAAGTAAAACACAAAATTGTTAGCCAAGAAACAAGTTACACACCACAAAAAACGAAAGAAAAACACACACACAAATAGGTCTGTTTGTTTTCAAGTTTAGAGTAGGACAGAGTAGGTGAGTGTAGGACTAAATAGTGAAAATAAGTGTAAATAAGTAAAAATTTGGTTTTATACCAAACGCGTTTTAGACTTATTTTAAAAATTAAAAATGGCTTTATGGTTATGATTATAAACAAACAACTTTAAGTATTGTAGTAAACATGCATCTAACTTCAATACTTCGAGACTTTTTGTAATTAAGTAAAAACTAGTTTACTCCAAAAATTTATACCAAACACCTTGTCCTTAATTACACTGACGATAACAAACGCTTTATTGACAAAAAAGTGTAAAATAGAGTACTCTATTTTTACAATAAACCATTTGTTATCGTCAGTGTATTTAGGACTAAGTGTTTGGTAAAATTCTGGTGTAAATTAGTTTTCACTTAATAACAGCTTTTCTCTCGAAGTAGTGAAGTTTATGTTTACAAGACTTAAAGTTTTTTTTTTATAATCATAAATAAAGCCATTTTATTTTCTAAAATATGTCTAAAACGCGTTTGGTATAAAATCAAATCGGGAAACCCTTTTTTCTCTTATTTTTCCTTTTTTCCTACCTTACCTACTCTAACTTGATAACAAACAGACCAATATTACAAAACCAAATCTGCTTAATTTTCAAAACTTCTCACACAGCTTCTACATGACTATTATTTCATAAATTTAATTGAAATTTGGAGTAAATAGATATTTGATAACGAAAAAAACAAATCCCTATACATCCAAATAGGGCTATTTCAAAAAGTCGAGCTCATTCTTGCTTCTAATAACAAGTGAAAAACACCCAACTGTTCATGGATTCCAGGGTAAGGTTACCATCTCTGTGTTACAAAAATGGCTCTCAAACTGCAGTTAATTAAGATGGCGCTGGTTTTCCCAAGACCCGTTTGAAACCAATAACCTCGCTGTTTTAAACTTCACTTGGTAAAGGTCTTTCGTTGTCATTGGTTCCCTTAGCTACACCAGTGCCTCCTATTTAGTGCTATTCTGGGGCCACTTATGAGCAAAACCCATAAGAAGGATGATCCTTATCCCTATCATCCATATAACTGTAAAAGCTAGTTAGTTATTCTTGTGCTCTTCGACGTCGAATGTGCCCAATATATACTTGTCACGTGTCTGTCAAAAACCAGAGAATCGCTTGGAGCGGATTTATTGAATGGGGTAAATGTAAATGGTGTTCATTCTGGACTCTTCTAGAGCATAAGTAGAGTAGACAAAAAAACAAAACCACTGGAAAATAATTGTGCACTATGCTTCTATCCTTATACATAAGTTAAAGAACATCGATACCCTCAATGCTTTCTAGTTTTACCAGTGGTTTTCGCTATAAGTACGAACGTACCATAATAAAATGAACTTTTGATCTTTATGGACACTTCCGTTTCGACCCAAATACAGTCACGCGTTTGGAAGCCCCGATTATTGGGATATTCGGGGGAAATCGGCCATAGTGGCGGAAAACCGCGTTTTGCTCTTGAGAATCGAAGTGAAATTTTGCGACAAATTAATTAAACGGATTTTTCTTCGGGGTATCGGATTTAAGGTCTGGTTTCCAATAGTTTTACGTTTTTGTAGTGCCGAGGTTGTCTTCCTATGGTAGAGGATTGGTTACGCTCGCAGCGTGGGGCTTCAGACTGACAACAAGCTGCTTGTACCCAATACAGTAGCAGTCATTGGTTTAATCACCGCCCTTTTATGGAAAAAAAAACTTTTAAAAAAGTTACTTTTGTAAAAATCCGAAATTTTTGGGGCTTCGAGCCCGACACCCCGGAATTTTTCACCGACGAAGCCCTGGAAAGCTCTGTCTAAAAAAGGGGAGAGCTGGCAAATTGCCTTGTAGCATGCCTTAAAATTAAGTCAAACAAAAATTTATAGGCCAGTTTCTATTTGACCTCTGACCAGTGAGGTGCGGTCGAAAAAAAAAACTACATAGTTTTTTCCGGGAAGGCAGTAGGAGGAACCGTATCTGCTGTATTTCCCATCGGATAAAGGAAAAACTCACCCTGCCATTCGAGTGTGGTTTCGAAGTCTAGAGTGATTCCTATAACCCTTTTTTTTAAAATCACACGCCCTTTGACGTTGACCATATGGCGGTATAGAGCAGAGGCTCGTGAGGAAAAGAAGAAGGAACTGAAAGAAACCGGTTATACGTGGATTTTGTTTTTGCATTTCTCGACAACTGAATGTGCATTTGAATAGCTTTCTTTTTTGGGAAATAGTCGGGAGCTTCAATACGGTTTCGAGCCGGACTACATCGGGTTCTAAGAAATATGTCTATCTATTAAATGGGGTTTAAAGAGGGGGCCCCCCCACTAAGCAAAAAATCATCCTAATTACGTTACATTTATGTTTTCTTGTTCCTTTGTTACGTTTATCATCTTGAAACAATAACAGCGCCTTGAACCTAATAGTTTCGTTATATTTCCTTCAACTTAACAAAATCGTTGTTACGTTAAAAATACACTTTTTTTTGTTTGAAATTTACGGCCCCGTTACGTATTTTGGAGTTGGGCCTAACACATATTCTGAAAATCCACGTTATATAACTTACGTTGTAAAGGGGTTTTTTTTAAGGATTTAGATAGGTGGTTCTGTTATGTTGATTATACGGGGTTTCCCCAGAATATGTGGGCAATCTCTCGGAATCTAATAGAAAACCTAAAAATATTATGACAAGTTCCCATAAACTTTTTTTTTACGAGCCTTCCCTACGGAGATTACATAACGGACGACCGTGGAAATCGTTTTTTTTTTAAAAACTTTTAAAATACAAAAAACGTAATTTAATATTTTCTTAATATAAACCCCGGGTTTCTAGATAAGTTTTTTTTTTAAAAAAACCCATTCAATTATATTTGGCTTATTTAGTTTGCCAGGGGGGGACTAGCTTTGGCATAATAATAGCAATTTTTAACCCTGTATAATAAAGGTTCAACAATATTATTTTTTTTGGGTAGATTTAACCTTAAACTAAAAAAAGGTATTCTTGATTAACATCAATAAAAACCCTGTTTGGGAGAATAAAATATTATGGTTGGTCATTTTTTTTCATTATACAGGGTGTTTTTTTTAAATTTTCCGTCAATATTTAAAGGGGGGGCACTTTTTGGGTCCATTTTAAGAAAAACTTCATATGAACGTATGTCTAAACCTCTAACTTTTGAGATACAGGGGTAAATTTTTAAAAAAAAATAATTTATTATTAATATCTGTAATACCACTTTGATATTTTAATGAAATTTGGCTTACATGTATATGTATTAAGAATCATTTTTAGTGTACCAAAGTTTTTTTTTTTGCCAAAATAGGCCGGTCAAATTTTTGTACGAACGCCACTGGTGGAAATAAAAAAAAAGTATTTTACAACTTTCTTGATACATGTACATTTGCCAATTTCATTTAATTTTTTTTAAAAAATTTCCTAAAAACTTCCTAAATACTGGCGTTTCAATTAGAAAACACCTTGTATAATGTAAACAAATTTTAACTACGATGATTTTTATTTCTGTAAAGTTGATTTTTTCGTGTCAATCAAAAATACCTTTTTTTTTGATTAAGGTTAAAGCTACCCAAAAAAAAAAATATTGTTGAGCCTTTATTATACAGGGGGGTTAAAAAAATTTCTATTTTGTGTCAGAGCTATCCCTCCCTGGCAAACTAAATGGGCCCAAAATTTTATTTTTCTGGGTTCATTTTGAAGACTTATCTAGTAAAATATTAAAAAAATAATAATTTACCCCTAGTATTTTTTAAAAATTATTTAAACAAAAACGTTTTCCCGGGGGGTTTTATTACCCTGTCTCTGGGGAGAGTCCTAGGAAAAAAATTAATGGGAACTTGTCATAATATTTTTTGGTTTTCTATTCATTCCGAAAGATTGCTCATATTCTGGGACACCCTGTATAACATTAAAAGATCTTTTGGATCCCTATGTGTGGTGTAAGTAATAATACGAAATGTTTAATTAATTATGGTCGTAAATCGTATTTTGTTAACCATTTAATGTACCGCAACTTTGGATGGTACAGCTTTAAAATAAATTAGTATAATGAAGATGACTTTGAAAGTCACTAAATGTATAAAATTTGGACTTTATCACTAGCAGGCGCGGGTCTAATATATTAAAAAAAGGGCAAATTTTTTTGATTTTAAAAATAATTGATCACGGATTTGATTAAAATTACTAAACGTTTTTTCACTTTTCCCCCTATACTATTTTCTGTTATCATCTAGAGTGGCGAAAATTTCCGAAAAAAAGGACTAACAAAAAACATATTTTTAAATTGTGCTGTTGATAACAAAGATTTGATTAAATATCCTTCATGTTTAAGTTTTCTAAAACTAAAACTGTGAAAAATTTATCGTTATTAACTAAATTAAATTTAAAATTAACAATATTAAAAGTGTTACTAGGTTTTAGCATTTTGTGTATAAAGTAAATGTAGCGTCATGCTATTAAAGATGCCACTAAAAAAATTTAGGGGATGTAAAAAAATGTTGTGATAAATCGCCTGTTATTTTTGATAATCTTTTCTCCACCCTGAAATAGTACAATAGAAAAAACCAGTGAAAAGTAACTATCCTTAATAAAAAAACTAATATAAACTATAGGGAAAAATTTATTCATAAAAATATCTGATTCTACAACTCTCCTTTCATTTTTCCCCAAATTTTGTACAGACTATTTAATATGGAAAGCTTTTTTTCTAAATCCACACAAAGTGTAACAGTTATATAAAAAAAATGTTCATGTGATAATGTTTATCTTTCTTAATTTACTTTAAAAAAAGTCTTACACATTTCGTGATGTGTAAATATGAGTAATTTAAAAAAAAAAAAAAGGTCTTAAGTTAGGTATAAAAATTGCCTACATAATTTAAAAAAAACATTAAAAAACAACTGTAATGCTTTCTTTTTTAAAAACCCACCCAAAAATTTTTTTTAAAAAAAAACACTCACCAAAAAAAAAAAAAACACGTCGTTTAGATATGGGGGGGAAGTTTAATTTCTATTTGATAAAATTTTTGGCCCTTAACCCCCATTAAACCTATTTTTTATTCAATGGCACATAGTGTGAACATTTTAAAGGGGGCTGTTTGCTATCCAACTCTAAGATTTAAATGAATAAAAATTTTGAAAAAAATTGTTTAAATTATGTTTCAAATAATTTATTTTATCAAAGAAAAAGGGGTTATTGGCGAACAATAATAAATCTTTTTTAAAATTCTTCGAACTTGGCAGTTTGTCTTTCTTGAATATTTGAGGGGCTTTGTACATTTACTTTTTAAATCCCCCAGAAAAAAAGTTAGAAGTTAAGTCTGGAGCCCTCTGGATTCGAGGGATGTTGTACCCATGTCCCTAAATGTTATTGACCCACTCTGAATTAAAATAGTAGGGGCAAAAACTTCGGGAAAATAAATTATTTTTCACTGATTATACATTTTTCCCCATTTTCCCAAAATTAGAAGAGGTATATCCATTTTAAAGGTTAGATACATTCCCGTTAAATTTTTTAGAAAGAATGGATAAATTTTTTCCCAAAAAACCCGCCCCAAAATTGATTTTCTAAATTGAGTATGTTTTGAAATATTCGGGTTTTATTATCCAATATTCATTATGTTATTAAAATTCCATTTAAAAAAAAGTTGATTCGTCAGAAAACAGATATTTTTTATCAAATAGGGGCTTCTCAATTCCTGGCACATTATTAAAAATTTATTCTTTATCATAATGTTTCGTTTATTCATAAAAATTTTATTTTTTTTGGAAAAAATTATTTTTTTAAAAATTTGTGCACAACCCTAAAATATTTAGCTTAAAACTTTAATAAAATATTATTTAATTTTTATACCCAAAACTGGGGCCCCCAACTAAAAAATTTTTAATTTTTTTATAAATGTTTTTAAATTTTAACCCAATTTTTTTTACATATTTATGCCCACGTTTTTATTTTGATGCCCCTATTAATACTCTTTCTACCCGCATACTTAGCCCCCTATAAAAAATTATTTCTATTCTCTCTGTAAGTATATAACCATTTTAAAATCAAATTCTTAATTTTAAACTAACGATAAATACAATCCCAACAGTAATATTTAATGGTTCCCAAAGTCTTAAAATTGTGCTATTGAGGTCTTGTGTAAGGTAACACAAAAAAAATAATTGGAATGAATCAACTAAAAAATCTAAAATTTAAAACAAACTTTTCGCCCAAAAAGGGGCAATTTTGATATGATAAAATAAATTATTTAAAAGATACTAATTAACACAATTTTTTTCTAATCTTCTACGTCCATCGTTTAAATTTCTTATACTGTTATAGCAAATTTATGCTTACAATGATGTGTCACACTAGGGGTTGATTTGACATATAAATAGGTTAATGGGGCTTAAGGGGAGATAAAATTTTATCAAATAGAAATTAAATTCCCCCCAAAATTAAATCGGGTGTTTCTTTGTTTTTTGGGGATGTTTTAAAGATATTTAGGGGGGGTTCGTTTTGAAATGAAAACACTGTATGTATCCATGTTCTGTTCTATTTTTCCTCTAGTTGCACCTGGAAAAAAATCTTTGTAAAAAATTTGCCCCAAAACTTTTGGTTACTGACATAATTGTTCATTAATTAAAAGATAATTTTATATCACAAGTTTGAAAAAAAAATGTGTTTGCAGATATATCATAGATTTTTTCTTTTTTTATTATAAAGGATAAAACCTTGTGTTGGCTTAAAACCTAAATTTTTAAATATATAGTCAAATTTTCTCTTATATTAGCTCTCGATTAGCCATCACTAAATGGTAAATACTGATAGACCACCCCAATTAAAAAAAAAAAAAATTTAGACACTTTGTACTATATAATTATTTTGCTTCTATTTATAAAAATCCAATTAAAAAATTTAATTTATCCTTAAAAAAACTTACAGTTATACTGTTACTTACTTGCTTCTTCTTCTTCCCCGGAGCCGTCTTGATTAACTTGAGCATGTTAAACCCATGCCTTCTTTTTAACTGCCAATCCACTTTTTGAATAGTTGTCATATAAAAACATAATGTGCTGCATCTACAATTTATTTAAAAATTAATTTTCTAATTTTTTTATTATTATTTATTATTTTATTATTTATGTGTCAAATGTCTAATATCAGGGCTCAAAAAGTACAAAAAAAATATTTACAGTGAATCCTTT